>JAQIXW010000966.1:0-22750 GCA_034700685.1 Willowsia buskii
CTGACAGTTTTATTATTTCTTGCTTTCTTATGCTTGTCTGAGTTTTATGGGTGCTTATTAAGAAAACTACTGCTAACTATAGAGCATTGATGAAATTTGAAGTTAAATTGGATATATATGAACTTGCTTTTGTAACTTTGCTCTTTCCAAATATGATATTTCAGAATGCATTTGTTATTATAATATGATACTGACGTGAGTGTTTAAAGCTATTTAAATATTTAAAATAGTACATGTAAAAGCACGGGGGAGTAGTAATGCTGTAATTCCACATATTATTGCAACATTCCCCTACCTCGGGGTGGTTCAATTACGAAATATTTGCATGCAAAAAGTTTTTCACTTTTTGATTGCATTGGGGCTTCTAAGATTTCTTTGCGAGTTCACGTTGCTTTGTAATTTTGCAATGTTCTTTTATAGCTTACCTCGTTAAATTTTTAGTCCTGATGTATTCACTGTTCCATACATGTGCACTAGACAAATATTGAAACTTTATGGTCGTTATGCTCACTTGATGAGACTCTTTTATTGCAATTGCAGCATCTCAAAACACCATCTGATTATAATATACTTAAAGCACGAGGCACGAATTCTCTACATGATCTGTGTACTTCAGAATGCATTAAGTGGTGAACTTCAAATGTCAAAATTACATTTTTTACAACAAGCGAAAGTACATGTTTTGTAGAAGATCCAATTTGTTGCAAATTTTAAAAGTCTTTAAGGGCAAATCCTTTCAAATAGCCTTACCGTCGAAAACGGAAGTGGGGATTAAGTTTTTCGTCATTGTATTGTAACGAAAACGATTGATAAAATTCCATTAAAGCTTAAAGTCAGTAGTGTTTACAGATACTTTTAAAGCCCGTTTTAATACTCATTGTCAGTAGTTCAGTGTTTACAAAGGAACAACTCTGCTACAAATTCTGCTTCATTCTTTTAACTTTAGAGATTGCAATTTAGTGAATGAAAAGGAAAATAACAAAAAGGCTTCAGAAAGTCATCAAAACTTCAAAGTTTCAAAGTTTCTGAAAGCTAATAAAAGTTGTTTTGCTAAATCCAGGGGACATTTCGAATACAAATATTGTTACGGTCGCTGAATGAAAATGTTTTTGGAACGTTATTTGAAATTGGGCAGCTTGAAAGAGTCAGGCTAACTGATTCCAAGAAAGTATACTTGTACTTTCACTCAAAAAACTACAAATATGTCCTACGATTTCCAATGCAAAACCTTGAACAATACCATATGATAACATAAAAGAAGTCCCAAACTACTTGTGAGTGAAAGTATAGTTTATATGAAATTAAACAAATCATTACCAAAATGAAATATCGATCATGTAGCGGTTTCATGAATCCTCAGAAAGCTTCAAACATTTGCATTTTGACTTAAGTTCATACCACATGACAAACTTAAAGTTTTTTGTGATAATAATCTCTTTATGTAATCTGTCAGAAAGCACGAATTATTTTGTAGTTCTGAAAAGTCTGACACGCTTAAGGATTAACAAAATTTGACAAATTCCTAACTACTTTTCGGTTGAGTATACGGTGCCTTGTAATCTCACGTCATTCTGCGGTATGATCATTGAATCCAACTTGCAAAACGAATTTAAATACTAGCGAAATCCCTCATTGAGTGGCTGGTATTCTATGGCTTGCTGGATTTTGCAAAAACATGATAAAATCTGTCAGTTATAAACCTGTAAAAGTAGTCTGTTTGAAAATATTTTATGCTATATAATTTTATAATACATAATAAATTGGTTTTTAGCTGTGAGTACTTGGTGCTCAAAACAACAAACTAACAAACTTATTTAAAACTCAAACGTTGTCCGTTAGCTTTTCGGAAAAACATTTATATTTGTTTTACGAAAAGCTCCAAGTGAAATTTCGTTTAAAATATAAGAGTAAATATATATCATTATTTAAATATTTGGTTTCTCTGGTATTTACAAATAATACGAGTTTCATTAGAATTATCATTATTTTAATGTTATTGATATTAGTACTGGGAAATAAGAGACACGTCATAGCAATTAGCATTAAAATAGATAATTCCTCCACAAGATATTTTCAATTTCGAATACTACGATGTACAAATACGGGACGAATATCCATTAGCGGAACAATTGCTATTTATACAAATTTAGATATTTCCCAGTAAATCAAATTATACATTTGAAATTTCGCGAAGTGGATTATAAGCTTGCCAATTGTATTTTGAGCGTATATGTTTACTATAAACTTCTAAAGATTTGAATGAAATAGGTTTATTAATGGAGCGCATAAGGTTCTTATGTAAATGCATGTATTTTTACGAAACGGTAAACAGAGAAAGGAAGTCATTTAAATTCAATTGTTTCTTTGCTTCTGCAGATGCACAGTGCAGGAAAATTTCTTCTGATTGTTTGTTAACTTCAGATTAGTTTTTGAAAGGCGAAATTACTTTTCTCAGGAAGTGGAAAAGAAAAGCCTGAAAGAATGAAGAACATCAGCCAACTCAAGACCAATTGAAAGCCAGACAATTGTTACAAAAAGCCAAGTCTAAAAGATTTCCATAAAGGATGATCACTTTATGTTTGAAAAAAGTATTTTAAGATTTCTGCGTAACCTGAAGGTGAATCGAAACCATATAATTTACATAGTTTCCTACTCATATGTGGCGTCAGACATCAAATATTGGATGCCAGTTTGAAATACATTTTGTAAAAATATTCCGTTACAAGAAAAGACTTTTAACAATTTACCACAAATGTAGAGCTTTGAGGCATTCGAATTGAATTTAGATCAATTTTATTGATATTTCACAAATTCTCAACTAACTCATAAGCTAATACACATATAATATTAACTGTAGTTACAAATAATTAGATACGATTACTCAACGATTGCAAGTGCACATTTACAAATTTACTTACATAATTAATGTTTTAAAAATATTTGACAGTAAAATCCACTTGAAAAAGCTCGTAAAAGCACAGCCTTAAAACCTAGCACAACGAATCAAGTTTTCTCTCGTTTTGCACAGAGTAATTGCAATATTCCTTCGCAGATATTTTATTAGTCATTACGTAGAAAGTACACAAATCTTTCATATCAGTCCTCTTGTTTTTCAGTCTTGCATTATCATAAGAGGTATTAGTAGCGGCTGTCTAATTTTCACACATGAATTACTAACTTTCTAAAAACCCATACAACTATATCCCCAAACCAATTATATATATCAAGTCAGTAATCTTGAAGATGAGAATTTTAGATGTAATCAGTTTATTAAGTTAAATCCAGTTGAGTTAAAAAATTGAAATATTTCGGTGCAAATTTCTTCATAATTTGTCCGCATATCACAACACTAATAACACAGTTTCTTGTGATTTTTTCAAAAATGTCTGGTCAAATATTTTACACTGGCGTATCCCTAAGCCCATGCTTAGATTGAACAACAGCCACCAAAGAACCATTTCCTTTTGAAGCAACAGATATATTGGGAGATGAAATACGACAGAAGAACGAACACACAAAAACAGATTTAAAAGATTCCCTAAACTTTTGGTTAAGTAACGCATAGAGTATCGGATTCACACAACTGTTACATGATCCAAGTAGTTGAGCTATCGGTATCAAAATTATTATCCATTTCTTTTCCCACAGGTAACCGGAAAACTGGTCGTTGTAATAGAACTTCACTCTGGCCATTATCAGGTACAGCGGAAGCCAGCAAATGAAGAACACAAACGTCAAGCCAGTAAACATTTTCAGCACTCGGAGTTTCCTTCTTCTGTGCATTTCAGTGATCCTATTTACACACAATGAGGTAGATGACGATAAAGAAGAATTTTGACAAACTCGCAAAGTACTACGCCAAATAACCACGTTGCAGACGACAATCAGTCCCAGGGGCAATAAGAAACATGCTAGAACGTGGATCAAGAGAAAGTAAAATTGTTCATGCCATTTTGTGCTCCAAGTTTCATGACAGAAGGGAAGAAAGTTGGTATTACTTCCTGTGGATTCGCCTGAGTTCAAGTATACAAGCTTGAATACAAATGCCCAAGGAATAGTTACTGTGACGCCGACAAGCCATATCAGAAGAATTATCTTGAAAGCTTGGGACGATGATACATTTGGTGATAATCCGATAGACTGATGAATGGCTCGGAAGCTAAGAAAGTAAAATAATACAATCATTCAGTATTCTCGTTTGGATGTCACGTTTATATAATTGGCTACGTGATATGGTAAAATCAAAAGGAAAATAATTTAGTAGGTTGATCGAATCAAAATTATTAAATTAAAACTAAGCCAAAGAAGTGGAATCCAAATATTTTCCACTTAATCTTCTAATTTATAAAGTAAACTCTGAACATGCTCATGTTACTACTTGTGGCTATACTGATCGAAATTAAAATTTGAGTTAAAATTATTCTCACCGATCAAACGAAATGGCCACAAGCGAATACACTGAACAAATAACGGATACGCCTTGAGCGTATGCCACTGTTTTGCACATCGCATCTCCAAATATCCATGCTACAAAGTAGAAAGAAGATAAAATTTTAAAACTTTCAGAAATAATCTTTTGCATTTCTAATCTTAAAAATATTTAACTTCTAATTTGTCTATCTTTCAGTTCTACTAACTTACGAATAAAAATATTTGCAAAAAGTGTCGCCGGAATGCAGCAAAGAATGACGAGCAAATCTGCCACAGCCAAATTGAGAATAAACCAACTCGACGCAGTCTTCTTCTTAATTCTGCAAGTCACCACATAAATCACCATAGAATTCCCCAACAGTCCACACATCAAAATAAATAGGTTTGCCACACACAAAAACGCCGTAAATCCAACAGAATGTCTACGACAATTGTCGTCTTTGAACAGATTCGCAAATTCACTGAAAGAAGTTATCTCACTAAATTTGCAAACATTTAGAACACTGCTACCATTTATCGATGAATTTTCAAACAAATAGCTATAATTTCTAGGGAGCAACATCCCGTGTCCATTGCTTTCTCCAGACATGATGTAATATGTTGGTACACAAGCTAAACGTAGCTCTCCAGAAATCTCCAAAATTTCCAGAGTGCTAAGCTGCAAGACTTGTGCTTCATTCCAGCTCAGAAAAGAAACTGAACTGAGTTGGAGGGATGCCCGTTTCTTAACCTAAATCAAAATAAGTGCATGCATGAGCTTGCAGAGTAAGGAAAATATCGATTATTCAGCATGACTTCATGTGTGTGGGCCGTGGGCTTCTGGTGAGGAATAACAAAATGGTAGAGGAACTCTTGGGAAGAATTGGGTAATCTATTATAAATGAAAACCCAAATGCAACGTATGCCCTTCAAAGCAATTACTGTAAATGAATTGAACACAAGTTTCCCTCTTTTACTGTTTTTACAACAGTAATTGTAATAATTCTGTGATGTAAAAGATAAATAAAACAAGTCAACTGTGAGTGACAGCAACATAAAAGCAGTATAGAATGTAGTGGTCTGTATAAATTATAATAAAATATTCGGAAATTTCCTAATTGCAAGCATGGATGTTTGTTAAAGTGGGCGGAATAATTTTCGATGGAAAATAAAAATTAAAAAGATGGCCAAATAAATTGTAGTTTGTCTAGTGAAATTATTTATTTAGTTTTGTGACTTATTGTGCAATAACATGAACAATATAGATTTCCAAATTGACAGTTTAGGTAGAAGATATATGCTGATTTGCTTACTTAAAAAAGTGAAAGTTTGTCTTGTTAAAAAATACCATTAGGGAAATAAAGCACAAAAATTAGCTTCATTTTGATTTTCCAACCTTTTTATATGCCGCATATTGTAAAAAACATGGTTTTTTTATAGAAGATTTATATTTTTTTGAAGTTAAATGTAAACAACTTTTGCTTTCTTATATGGCAATTATGCTTTCTTCTTATTTTCTGAGATGCGAGTGTCCTTAGCTTTGATTTGAAAAACAGAAATAACTCAAACGGAAACTGATATTACAAAGAGTCGCTCGTTTTCTACATAAACTATTAGGGTAATAATTCCTAGAAGTTAGTTGACTAGAAAAACTTCATATTTTAAAATATTATAGTAGAATATTTGCTTGATAGAGATATCGACCAGATGTAAATACAAATAAAGTGTATGTATTTGATATTAAAGCAAATCATCCATCTTATACGAGTAATTTCACTGATATCATACTCTACATTTATTAACGGGAAAGGCATGAAGTAATTGAATTTCTATGGGTTTCAATTACTTTTCTCAGTAATGAAATAATAGACTACTGACATCATGAAAGGGAAATCGGGACTGCAGGTGCCATGTGGCAAAAACATTGTAGGTATTTGTAAAGATAAAAATAGTGTGTTAAGGTGAAAGTTCTGTCTGTTGTGTGGTTTGAGAGAGGGGATTTTTGGATATAAGTTTGCCTCCCAATTGTACCTCAGCCGCCTCAAATTCCCTCATATAGTAGTCAATCAACTCTATGAATGGTTTATGTATTTAGCTCTGCAATATTTGTCACAATATTTTGTCCTTGTAAGTGAAAGTTTAAGACTACGTATACATAGATAAATATAATATATATATTTATATACTAATCCAAACTAATTACAGAAAGTTGCCCTTCATTTCCAACCTCACATGCCACCGAGTTTTATGCAATTTCCAACTGCTAACCATCAAAGCAAAGAAAGGATATTGAACTTTGGCATCGTACTACGAATTTATTTAAGTCTCTTGTTCTCCCAAGGGGATTTGTGGGATATAACTAATATGCTTTAAGCTTTTAAGCAACACTCTCTGAATTTCACATATACTGAGACGATATTATGTAATAAACAGTAGTACATATGTCAATATTTACTTAAAAGCCTTTACATGAAACAACAGGACATCACTTCCAGAACTCAAAATTCATCTGCATAGCAGATGTCACTTCTAAGAATTGAAACAGTTCGGTGTTTTGTGTCAACATAAAATATTCAATTTCATGAAATCCTGTCCATAAACATGTGTTGTTTATCATTTATCTTGCTTTCATCCAGCAAATGTTTGCTCTTCATGTTATTTGGGTTTTATTCGCAAATGGGTGTTCTGTAGAAATACTAATATCAGACTTTTAATGAAACCGTGAAGTGTCTGGAAATCTTTGAAATTTATGGAAATACTTTTACACACATTTAAAGTCTGCAAATATATAGATGATTGGACCGGTTACTGAAAACCGGTCTTGTTTTTTATCAGTTTGTAATGGTAGAAATATATTTATAAACATTTATGACCACACAATAAAATGAAATGCGTATGCTACGTTTTTATGTGAATTTTGTAAGTAATATATAAAAAGCATGTCCTACACTAATGAAGAAGAATATTAGTATAATTTTAATTTTGTAGTCATCATAGTATTTTATATGACAAAAATATAGGTAAACATCAGTAAATATCTTATGTATAGTCATCTGCATTGTCTCCAAAATATTGAAAAAATTATCAAATTACAGCTTGAATCCTCATTTTTATGCAACAGCATTATCAAAATAAACTTTTACACAAATTCCTACACTGAGATAAGCTAAACTATACTTACTGTATATATACTTCCTGTCTGCTTACACTAACAATTGGCTTGGTAAATTTCCGAGCATTTCCAGTTGACATATAGATTATTATTTGAATGACAGGTTACAACATGAAACATTTTATATGTCAGATTTTATATATGCATCTGTAAAATCAAAAGTTGTCACTCCAACTGCAACTGGGATCCAAATATTTGAATATATCCAAACTCGTTTCAATTCTTAGGATTTAGAATATATCTGGGGAACCACACACTGGAATCAATTTGTTCACAACATTTAGCAGGAAGTCAAATGGTTTGAAGAACTTCATCAAAAACTTTTTCCTTTGATAATCCCCGTTTGGAAACATGACGACCCACTATGCACTCGGATTTAATGAGAAAGTTCTATTTGTACAAAAACAATATACTAATCTTTCAGGGTAGAAATTTTGACAAGACCTGATTTGTATTTACACGAGCTGTTATTTTGTCAAATGAGTTTAGCACAGGACAATGTACACACGAGTTTGAAACGATGGTTTCACGGAAGCTTAAATATATATTAAGTTCTCAGAACATCAGATCCACCAATGAGAAATATGTTCTAAACTATTTCATAGGAAATTTAGACAAAAACTGTGCAAAAATAACGTTCTAAACTATTTAGAGAATAATTTAACTATATATTTTATCCCCATCCATTTTACAGGTACAAATAAAATTTTTCAATCGATATTGCACTACACTCGAGTATCCCTTTGCCCATGTCAGGATGCGACAACAGCCACCACAGAATGGTTACCTCTCGACACCACAGACACAGTTGGGGAGTAAATTTGGCAAAAGATCGGACACACCAAAATCGACTTAAATGATTCCCGAAACTTTTGATTGAGCAATGCATACAAAATCGGATTCACACAGCTGTTACATGAGCCAAGTAGCTGAGCTATCGGTATCAAAACGACGATAAGTTTCTTCTCCCACAGGTATCCGGAAAACTGGTCGTTGTAATAAAACTTCACCCTTGCCATAATCAGGTACAGCGGAAGCCAGCAAATAAAGAACACCAATGTTAAAAAAGTAAATATTTTCAGCACTCGGAGTTTCGTTCTTCTGTGAATTGCAGTCATCATATTCATGCAGAGTGAGGTTGACGAGGAAGCAGTCGAATTTTGGCAAACTCCCAACACACTTTTCCAAATGATCCCATTACAAACTAGAATCAGTCCCAGGGGCAATAAGAAGCAGGCAAAAACGTGGACTAGGAGAAAGTACACTTTTTCATGGGATTTTTTGCTCCAAGTTTCGTGGCAGAATGGAAGGTAATTTTGAGTTCCGCTATTGGAATCCTGAGGTACTAAGTATTTAAGTTCGAATACAAATGCCCAAGGGAGTGTGATTGTAATGCCGATTATCCAAATGAGAAGAATTATTTTTAGCGCTTGACATGATGAAATATTTGGAGATAATCCGATGGACTGGTGGATTTCTCGGCAGCTGAAAGAGAATATATATGGTTATTATTAGATATAATACGATTTCTCAAAAAAATAAATTGCAAAATTTTACGCTTTTGCGAAAATATATATTTCATAATTATTTTACTCACCGATCAAACGAGATAGCCACGAGGGAATACACCGAACAAAACACCGACACTCCTTGTGCGTACGCCACAACTTTACACATTGTATCTCCAAATATCCATGCTGTAAAAATGATAGAAATACTTTAAATATTTTCCGCGATTCAATCAAAATTCCTGTGAACAACTTCATAAAAATCTAAAGTCCAACATTCTTACGAATAAAAATATTTGCAAAAAGCGTCGCCGGAATGCAGCAAAGAATGACGAGTAAATCTGTCGCAGCCAAATTAAGTATAAATAAGCTCGACGCAGTCTTCTTTTTTATTTTCCAAGTTACCACATAAATCACCATAGAATTTCCCACAAGTCCGCACATAAAAATGAGAAAATTAACCACACACAAAAACGCCGTAAATCCCACAGAATGTCGGCGACAATGGTCGTCTCTGAACAGATTCACAAATTCACTCAAAGAAGTTATCTCACTAAATTTACAAACTTTTGAAAGACTTGTATTTTCACTCGATAAATTTTCAAATGAGTAAATATCGTTTTCATTAAAAAACGTCCGATTTAAATCAACTTTCCCTGACATGGTGCAATTTATTAGAGTACAAAATATGTGCAAAATTTTAAGAATCCTAAAAAAAATTCTAAAATATCCAGAGACACAAGAAGCCACACAAGTGATTCGCTCCAGGTCTGAATGTGAACTGAGCTACTAGGGAGATATATCTTGTTCATTTTAAAGCAAACTTTCTCCAGCTTTCACCGTAGCAGAGTCGATCACTTTTCCAGTGTGTTTCTACATGCCTGCTCGTCGTTTCTGGAGTACAACAAAAGTGTTTGGAATTATCTGGAGAGAAAGGAAGTATAATTATCAAACAGATACGCATAACTGAAACTGAAGAGGAATTGAGGCACTCGAGCAGAAAAAGGCTCCAAATAATTAATAGCTTTGTTACAACAGCATTTTCACCTATAGTTCTCTCATAATATTCGAATGCCACACAAAATTTCTGAAGTACGAGATGACAAGAGATAAAACATGAGTTCAATGAGCTCTTAAAATAAACCCGAATATGATGGTAGCTTCTAGGATGCCAATAGGTTAAATGCAGTAGTAAATATTTGAGCATGTGTAATTACAGGCATGACTTCTTACAGGCGGTATTGGTACGGAAAAATTAATTAGAATTAATATTTACGTAGCGTTATATGAACTACACAAGTATACAGCCGCGGTTTTGTCCTACGGCGTACTAGTTTACATATTAATTATAGAGCGGTCAAGGCATCTGAGGAAATGTTGCATAAGTCTTGTTTAGACGACATTTATCAAAAGGGATAAGTCCTTGGTGCAAAATAGGCATTGGGTCATTGGGTAGCGGTCAATCTACTTTTCTCCGTACAAAAAAAATGGCAAAATATCTCTTCGCTTATAACAAGGTTTACTCTTTCGTAAAGGTTTGTACCATCTTTATGAACTTTGTTTACGAAACTGCTATATTTTTAGATTCTTTTTTGTAACCTTTGTTTTACCGCAAATAAATGAGAAAACTGAGTGTCTTTGGTATTACATATCGTGCAAATGTTTTTTTAAATTTAGTCTTTTAAGAGACACGTTTGTTTACACATGCGTGTAATTATACAGTCTGAATGCATCCTCTTGTGTGATTTTTGCGCAATTTGTTTCTGTGTAGAGTGTAGTTTCTTTGACTGAGAGATAATTCACCAAATTCAAAATATGTAATTAAATCGCTGCCAAAAGGAGCAAGATAATATCTTCGAATGTGAATTCTGTGTATAAATTGCTTTACTTACGAAAGCAAACAAGCTTTTTTATAGTTAATTGAGTCCAAATATTTAATTTGTAAGGTCTTAAAGATAACTAAAATGTGAAGCTTTTAGTTACGTAAGCATCAGAAATAAAAGAACCAACGTGTTTTTGGTTACATAAGCAGGTATAGATTACTGTTATATGAGTCTATTTACTGTTTAAGCACATTGGAGGATGAACTCAAAGCGTTTTGTAAATTGATGATTCATACATGTAATCTTCTATATATTACGCAAATTATTGTAAGTTTTTTTTTATCCTGAATAAAGCAAATTGTCGATTGATGACGTATACTTTCCAAATTCCAATTGATTCGAGAGGGATAAACATATCAATTTATAATAATACTGGTTTTTAAGCTCTGCTTTCACTCATTTTCAAGCATTTTAGTACTCAAAGCAGCATTAGCTTTTAAATCAATGGTAGACGAGCCTTGATTGATAATGCTTTCATAAAAAAGTATGCCTGTTAATATTACCAATTATTTCGGCAAATATTGATAAAGTAAACATTTAGAAACATAATACCTAGCTAATTTACCGTTTCATTTTTCCTGATAACGTCACATAACTCTTAAAGTCAAAGGCTTTTAGTACTTTAAAAGGTGATAGCGAATCAAAGCAAAATAATGCGTTATCCAAAGCATGAATAAATATAATGAATTAATTGGAATATGCTAAACAATTTTGTATGGTAACAGACAACTCATCCTGAAAAATTACGCAGATTAATTTCTAGCTTGACTAGAGCTATTACCAAAATTTTATGAATTGGCACAAGACAATACATATGGTTGGTTATGTTTTGGTGAAAGTTTTAAAGAAAGCTTAAGTGCATGATACATATACTTTTTGAATTTTAAACCAAATTAATGGACTTGGTAGCATATATTTTACGAATTTAACTACTCTATTCAAACTTTAATAGCATGTCTTAGATAAATATTTACAAATATTGAGATTTAGATTGTGTCAATTTAAAACAAGTGCAGTTATAGTTAAAAGTTCTAATTTAAAAGAGTAAAAGTATACAAATGGAGTCATTCTTAGAATTGCACTTTCCATTTCATACACTTTATGAAGATACCAGACTATTCTCAAGGGTTTACTATGACATGCCATTACGTTAATGAAACATGCTGGCTTTATAGCACCTGATATAACTACAAAGCTTTTCGTGGGTGTAAACGTGACATGTTTTCGTACCAAAATAGCAAAAAGGAAGTTTCATATGGAACAATAAATGACATGGCAACAAAGAGAAACCACTTTGCTTTCACAATGACTAAGTTGACAATGCACAGAAAACGTGATTGTAATGTGTGATATTTATTTTGGCAATGTAAAATCACAGGGACGCCCCTCAGTTTCCTAAAAACTGATATATTTTCCTTACTTTATTTAAAACATTTTTATTGATTCCATACACCTGTTTAAAACGCTATGTAGGCTAATTTGGCAAGAGATAGGTGTATAAAAATATTTTCAAATGTGTTCTTGATTGACGTCACCACTAATTCTATCGTTTCTGCATGTGTTTCACTCCACAATTTAGTTCCTTTATTATACGCAGTTGCGTAATAACTTATCATTTCAGCAAACACGAAACCATTTTGCTATATTATTGACAATACAATCCAATGACTCATATATTAACCGGTATTTATGATATTAATTTTAATATTTAGAAGTTTCTCGAAATTTCTCCATCAATGAATCTCTTCAGCAAATAATGCCGCTTTTAAATTAATATTGAGCTTTGAATACTTTGTTGTTACATTTGTTGAGTTTATTAACTCGAATCGAACAAAAAAGCAAGTAAAATGGAGGCTCAAACTTTTCTATAAGCTCTGGCAAGTTGCTACTTATCGTATGCTGAAAGCTGAAATCTCCATTAAAAGCTAAATTGCATGTTTTAAAGACATTACGTATCGAAAAGTACTTGTAACAGTATGAAATATGTAAAACCCTCTTTGTATTTATTTTTAAATTTCCAACTCACGACACATATGTATATCATTAAATTCAGATGATCAAAGTCAAAATATTCATGGCAATTCGATTTTTTATACAAATGTACATGTTTTCAGTGTCATAAATCGTTCGATCATAAATATGATGACTCATAATACAAGCTAAGCTGTACAATTCAGTATTACTGATATTTCGAATTTTTCGAACAAACATTACAAGAATTTGAAATTCGCAAGGCCTTGAATGCATTTGCAATTTTGTAAGTATATTTAGATGAGATTTTCCATTTAAAAATGAGAGACAATCCTAGAAAGTTTTTTGTCAGATATTTGTCTTTTAGAATTGCTCCATCAAGCAATAAAATAAATGAGCTGTTATAAAACATATCAACGATGACAATAAATTATTGCATATTCTAAAGCTCCAAATGGTTTGCAAAGCATATTGTTCCGTAATGTTTCATTATTTAAACCTAGCTAGTTATTTGGACTGAACTTCGTGGGAAAAGCCAATTAGCAAAAAAACATATAAAAGCAGTAAAAACATATTTGTTTTTATGCCTTTAATTTCATAACTTTCATGGTCATAAAATTAATCATCTAGTCGATTATTATTAGTCATCACAACATAATCCATCATCGGTTCTCCTGACAGTCTTCTTCTCAAAATTCCTCAAAAATATGTTTATACACCACTGCAACAAGTAAAATATCTGATTAAACTCAAATTCGTTTACAAAATTCTAAGAACTAATCTTAAAACTATTACCTAATATTGTAACAGCAGTATATCCAACAGAGTGACATTCCGGCCCCACATTTATATCCCCATCTATCCAAATTCTTTCCTCAAATCCCACCGAAATTTGCTCTAAAGCTCTCACATAACCTTCAACACAGTCATCTTCAAAAGCGAAATTTGACTTTTGTCAAATTATCAAAAATAACATCCTTCCAGAATCCTAACTTTCCAGCAAACTCATAAATACCGCTACCTTCATAAAGAAATGTGGGAATCCTTTTTACTCACCAATTTCCTACCACTATCTTAATCCAAAAAGTTTGCAGGTTGCAAAAATGGTAGGTCAAATTGATTTCTAGATTCTGGCGAAATAAAGTTTCACACTTTAGTATATCGCGTTTCACTTGCTATACCTTAAAGCGTCTCTTACTGTCAAACAAATGAGGATTCGTTGGAATCACATATAAGTGGGATTGAAGCAGATCCTTCAACCTTATTTTTTCACAAACATTTGCACAACAGTGTTGGATAGCTTGAAATCCAAAACATATTTATGGTAATTTTTCCGTGACAGATATGGCAGCGATTATACACAAGTTGTATATACCAGCAACAACTTCATTTAAGCGATAATTGTGAAAAGCAAGTTTTGTAATAATTGTTATCGGGATATAGCGTTTAAAATGGTGTGTACTTGCTTTATTGTGACTTAGCAAAGCTCAGCAAAAAAGGTGACTTATATCCGTATAGCCCTAAAAAGGGAGAATTTTTTAAAACTTAACTGTTGAAATATTTGTGAATGGAATATTTCACAAACAGTAAGTTTTCGCTGATAATGAGTCTACTAATATTGCGTTAATATTTCAAACTCATTTTTGTTTTTATAGGGATGATTTATTTTGTGGGATACATAACGACATGGATGCATCATTGTATGCATAGTGTAGAGCAAATATTTCATTATTATTATTAATAATATATGTTGTTAATATATAATACATATATTAACAAAAACTAATTTTTCAAAAGTTTCACGTCCTTCTGGAATTGAAAAGTAGGGAGCATACTTGTTTGTTTGTTTGTTAGGACAAGCATCACCACTCATTTGTTCTTTTCACAAATGCTGGAAATTATGCAAAAACATCAACAACACCGTTTTATGAAGGTACTCATGAAAAGAGTTGGAAGTACATAGAGGTTTTACAAAAGAAACTTGATATCACGGAGTCATTGATGCATCAACCTTTGAAGCTGGTAAAGGTTAATTTAACAATTTTAAGGTCGAATTTGTAAACAAACTATACAACTTCCAAGTATTTTGTTTGTGTCTTGGAGCCAATGCCAGAATGCAATTGGCGTATTGACCGAAAGGTGACCTTACAAAAGCATGTTACGTAATCTAAGAAAAATTGATAAAACTTGTTTTAAAAGTTATCACTAACCGAGTACATAATATTCTGTGGCATAATGATTATGATTCTATTTTGTATATTATGAATATTTTTAAAAATATACAAAGCTTATAGGAGAGCTGGACATCATAAACATAAACTTTTAAACCTTCCATGACGTCAAGTCAAGTTTCGAAAATAACAAGAGCAACAATCGTAGCTTATGCAATCATATCATTATATTATCCTGATTTAAGTCGCACATCCGTCTGGAATTGAAATATAGGAAATATACTTGTTATGACAAACATTACCATATAATGCACATCAAAAATACCGTTTAGCTTTAAGCTCTCAAGTTTCAAAACAAATTTGCAAGCATAAACTCTTACAGCAAACAAATATAATGGAACTTTTCTCAGAATTTGAGTTCCATCACATAAAATGAATTTGCCCCTAGATTTTTTCAATTTTTTAAAGTTTCTGCACAGCGTACAGATCTAACTAGTCGCTTTGAAGTATCAACATTAAGTGAGGAACTAAACTTAAGGTACTGTGCTTAATTGTGAAAAGCCCACGGTTTTCTGTAATAAACGCAAACTACATTTGAACTACGCATAAATTCGGATATGAAAAAAATCAGAACAGTAACTCTAAGAAAATCGGTTTCTGAAGAAAAGGATGGATGAGAGATGATAGGAAAGTAGTTGAAAGAAAACTTTTAAATAATGATTGTATACATGAAACATAATCTGTTATGATGTTTATTGTTGTGATGTCTCTTGTGAATAATTTGTTATGAACTTTTGAATCACAAAAAATATTTACTTCTTTAATAAATAAAAAGTTTTATATGTGAGGAGCAAGGACTTGATTAGGTTTTAGTATGAACCAATGGGCTTTAATAATGCAGAAGAAAAAAGGAGTACGAGTGGGGAATAAAATTCATTCATAAATCCATCCAAATCTTTTAGCCGGAAATATATTGAGTATTTGAAAAACCTAAGTACAACATCAGTCAGATGGCAAAATGTGTTAAAACGTTATCAAATTTCGGGTAAATCTATAATGAAAACTAGTAAAGAAGTCGTAATAGGTTACTTCATGGAAAAAGCACATAACGCAAATATAGTAAGCTTGTTTGTAATTAAACCTTGGGCAAATGATGAGGAAATAGAAACAAAATATTATTTTCTGCATTTTGTTTAATTTGCTTTCTCTCCCACGTTTAAAGTCTCTCCTAAAAACGCTTTATATTTAAGTCAAATGAATTTAAACATACAAAAACCCCCAAGCCGACATACGACAGCACCCACCATCGAGTTACGTATTTCCTATTTGTATCTGAAGCACACATGCAAGAAGAACATTTGCACATAATTCGAATGATATGTAGGTAGCTTACACCGAGAACTTTTAAGTTTAACAATTCGATATTTCTGATAATTATAGAATATAAGAAAAACTAAAAGGTTCGAACAACACGATCGACAAAAATCCAAGAACTATCGGTAGGTTATTTTTGGCTTCATATAAATTCACATAAACCTGAAGAAACAAATGAATTTTTAATTAACGCTTACAGCAAATCATAGTCCTTTAGATCTCCATTTCAGGATGGAGATTTTACTGTAATGATAACAAAAGTGAAAAAGAAGTACTTTCAAGAACTGGAAAGTTCACGTGGATATCCCATTGGCAGCGTAATACGCAGTTTAGTGAGTAATCTGAGTGAATATATAACTAGACTACGTAAACACTTTTTTAAACAAAAGATGATTATTGAAATTGTAACTTCAAATGACGGACCACACAGCTCAGCTCGGACCACGGTATTTTTAATCCATAGCACGCAATACTACCCAGATTTTCTAAAACACAAGCTTAAATAATTTTTAATTAGTTTCATTAATTTGCATCATTTAGCTTTAAGAATTTTGGTAATCTCTGCGCTCCCATGAGTGTCATGCAAAGAGATTTCATAATTTTTATCATCGAATACATCGGCTTATCGAATTCCTAATTCCAAAAGTGCCAGTAGAATCCAAAAGTTTTTAGAAATTTAATATAATAACAATATCGTATATAATTTATTACTGGTAATTTTTTGCCTATTTTTTTCCTTGATATATTCCCTTTGTAAGAGATTTACATTGGCCTATCTGAAAAACATCTAGAAAGGCATTATCGCATACGACGTAATCAAATTGATTCACAAATCCGTATAAAAGTAAAAGTGTAACGAAGCTAATCAACTAATTCCAATTACTCGGTCAAGTGACGGTGACTAGCGATATTATGATGGATAAATGATAAAAGTAAATGATATCGCATATTTTGAAGGCATCACCTTTCGGAAAATATTATTACAAGAAGAGATCATAGTTTGTTTTGCAATACACATAAGAATCCAATGTATGACTAATTGATAAAGTGTGATATTATTACCCGAAATTAATCAAAATACAAATCAAATGAATTAGGTTGGAGTTACTCGAGAAATACAAGTTCACCACTTTCACCTTATTGTATGCAAACGTCCCGGAAAATAGACGGTTTCTCCATCATCATTTCTCTGCCAGTTTCCTGATAACTTACTAAAGTATGTAAAGCTAACGTGCACATTGGGACTTCTGGAAAAATATTAGATTATTCAGTGTGTCGTTATTTGTGCAAGGCAATCCTGAAGAACGTGAGAAATAAAAGTTGTGAATGGAAGTGTTATCGTTTATTAATAAAACACAAATGCAACATAATATGCCTTTCAAATAAATGTCTCATTGAGAACCGACTAAATGTTAGCATTTTTCAGTATTTCCTCTATCGTAATATCTATATGGAGCCGTTAGATGCGTCCTTCCATTTAGACAACCAATATTACCTAAAGCATATTTCCAAATAGTAAGGAGCAATATATTGAAAGTTTCAGAAAAACAGAACAGAACAGAACAAAGCAGAAGTTTTCTTTCTTTTTCAACAGTTTTCTAAGCAGAACAAATCAAATCTTTTTCACTCATCTGCAAGTGATGCACAAATACCTGTTTCCAAGCCAGTAATTTAGATAAAGATTTTTGTAAAAGAGTGTGTTTGAAAACATAAAACCTTTTTATAAAACTAAAAAATATATGTAGGAAACTTGAAATACTTGTAGACTCAATCCAAAATATTTTTCAGCAAGCCTGCACAGTTTCAAATTATATTTATTGGGCGAAGCAAAATAAGTATCGATTTCAAATAACAACATGCAAACAATGGGAGAATGGCATAAAAGATTCAAAAAACCCTTACGGGATTGATGACATACTAATATTTATATATTCTGTGTAAAAATATAGTAGAATTGATATACGATTTTTGAATTTATGATTTTTATTTTATTTTCTGAATCCATATCCTCTAATAGCGGAATATGAAAAAATAGTGCGCAGTGTAGCGAGTGCGTGCAAATAGCTATAAGATTCATATAGCTTGTTACAATAAATAATGTGACGTATCATAACATATGCTTGAAAGGTATATAGATTTGTACGTAGTGCAGTAATATGTCGACTTACTTTGGCCGTCGAATGGTTTGGAATCAGCTATCAAAGCACAATTTCCCAAATTGTGATCAAAACTTAGTCAAATATGGTGTTAAAAGATGTGAGTAACATAAAAACAAAAAAATATGGATCGAGAAAGTAAAAGAAAGAGTCAGCTTTGACTTATACGAAAGCTGAAAATAATTTTGGTTTATTAAAATTTGATAAACGATTATTCCTTTAGCAGAAAAACATGTTCACTCATTTATGACGCTTATTTATGTCAGGGATTAACATGGTTTATTATAAAATGTTTTAAGAACTGAATCTAATTCAAAACTGAGTAGGTATTTTTGTTCAAAACAAATTAGTTTACACTATGTAACCTTCTAGTATTGTGATTATTTTGTTTACGTAAATTAAACTGTATTTAGGTACAACTTTTACAATAACAATACTTGTTTTATAAACTATGGGAACCAAAATATAAATTTGCAAAGCAAGTTATTTTAACAATGCCACCGAAATCGCCCACGTACGTTTTTACTGTTTGGTAAACTGCATACACCCACACAATAATTAAACTTATATATTAGGAAAGTAAATTTGTACACGCTAATTTTCCATACATATAAATTTGTATTAAAATACTACGAAAACCTACATATATTTTTGTACGTTTTTGTTCACTTGCTAAAAATACACAACCACCACGACAAAGTTTTGTCAACAAGCATCTTTCTGTCAAAGCTGAATTAAATATGGATAAGCAATGTTGCAAATGGTTCAAAGAATATTTGTACCTAAAAGTTTATAGTGGCAAAAACGTGAATTAAGAGAAAGTAAACTACTTCATGAGAGTTTTGCCCCAAATTTCGTGGCAAAAAAGTAAACAATTTTTGTTTGTGTCCTTGAACTCGTCTGGAATTAAGTATACAAGCTTATATACAAATGCCCATGGAAGAGTGATCGTAACGCCGATTAACTGTATGATAAAAATAATATTTGCAGCTTGAGACGTCGATTTGATGATATCTCACCATTTAATTTACACACCAAAATATGTAGATTTGCTAGACATAAAAATGTTGTTAAACTAAACGAATATTTACGACAATAGTTGTTTCTGAAGAGATTCTCTGAAATTCTCTACGATGAATTATCTGACAAAATTTGCAAATATTATGATGGATGCTCCCGCATTTGATATATTTCTAAGTGAGTAGACTTCCTGTTCCGTAAATAATGTGCCATTTATATCCATTTTTCCATAGATGATGCGGTCAAAAGATGGAAGCACTGAAACGTATGGCGCTAGAAACCTTTTCTGAAACAGATAACAGTCTGGAAGTTTTGTGCATTTTAAACACTAATATCATCATTTAGCAGCAGTGTCAGGTTTTACTGGTGGAAAATCGACATTTCCGTATGATTTCCCATATTTTAATGCTTTCTGAAAAGAAAAGATACCCAAATTTGAGAGAATTTATGAGATCTGTCATCACAAAGAAATGGAAAGCCAAAAAAACTGTGACAAATGCATCTAGTGACATAAGTAGCACCCGCAGATTTGCACATAAGTTGAAATGTTGTTTCCAGAATATTAAGATTGATGTATTATGTCAACGTTTTTGTTCTGTTATAGAAAAAACAAAATATATTTATTTATAACTAAAAATACATCATCTGTGGGTAAATTTAGGTACATAGAACATTTGATCTGGACTGGAGTTGGGGAGTTTTAAAAAACATATAAAGAAATAAAAGGAAAATATTTAGCAAAATATTCAGTTTACCTCTAAATCTTTTATTTGTTCTGAATCTATGAACGTAGACCACATTGACGGTATTTAATGATTTTTTTATATATCCACTATCCAAATAATTTGTTTTCGTAAGAAACCTTCATTAGTAAGCTTTGCAACCGAATAAATAAGTTTAGTGCATGATGGAGTTGCTCAATCAAGCAGGGAAGTTAAGATGAACCCATATAAATTTAATGAGAGTAAGTTCTGTAAGATTCACGTATTCGGCATTAGACGTTAATTGGAATATTTTGGGAATAATGAACTTTTCCGTCCTTTCTGCGTGCCTACACATATTATTTTGTTGTCACGTGCCTTGGATAATGTGTTGTATAATATTTTTACAGAAAACTCTAAGAATTTTGGGGGGCTTCTTTATTTGGAAAACGTGACAAAGATATATTAATCCACTGGTCACATGTAAAGTTCAAAACTGAAATCTCCTATATAAAAGTTTTAATTATATATATTGAAATATATATTTTTTATGTGTCATTAACCATAACATGTTTTCATGTCTACGCTCATTATTTCTCTCTTTTTATCACATCAATTTCTATTAAAGTTTACTTTGACAAGTTGGGAGTCTTAGCGTATCAAATGTAGCATGTAATCTATCACTTTCGGGGAACTTTGGTTGGATAATTTGGCATATTTTCAAAGCCAATAAAAACATTTCAACGATGATTGAACTCCAAAGAAGAGTTCCGATGCTAAAGGTTTTGTTATTTTTCATGTTTTCTGGCATAAACAAATTTTATAAAGACATAAGCGGATTTGAAATTAAGTAACCTTCTATTTAAATATTTAATCCTATTTGCTATGCTAAAACGTTTTTTGATTGGCACGAAATAACTTTCATGGTTTGTAGTTTCATCATTAAAAGTTTTTGCAGTTTTTGATGAGTATAAAGTAAAGTGTAAAGTAAAGTAACTTTACAAATACATTAAAGTTCAAATACTGTCATTATTTCAACAAATCAGTAAGCACGTACTTTGTAGTTTTAAAACACTTGACACGCATAGAACTAGCAAAATTTAACAAATGCAATATTTTGGATGATTGCACAATACAATGTCATGTTATTTTGTGGTATCATTTTTAATGAATTTTTCATAACTGTCTAAGTTTTTGTTAGTGCTAATTTATGAGAAATTTTACAGGATTTGCGATATCGTTTTATGCCACACGATTAATCTCTGTGTAGAAAGTTGCTTTTTAAACTTCCGCAGCCTTCGTTATGCGAGAATAAAAACTGCAGCATTCATTGAAGACGTGCCATTTGTACTTAAAATTGATGTCGTACTCCTGTGAATCGTAGAGAAGAATGGATAGTCAATCTTTTGAAAATTAACAACCGCGAAGGCCACGTTTTGCTTTAAAAAAGTGCTAAATTTGCAGTTGAGGAATGTCAGGTAAGCTGTTAAACTCACGAGGGAATATAATTTTTATGAGCCAAATTACATCTGATTGAGATGTTTACTTTTAAGCAGGATTTTTGGCAAAGCAAAGGGTTCATACTCTTATGTGCATGTCATTGCAAATCTTGTGATGAGCACAGAATGTGGAAATTTTTTGCTTAGAATGCGCACACATAACTTATCGTAAATTATAAGAACAGTTGTTGATGTGAATTTGAGAAAGGCAGAATTTTATATATTGCTAACCTTTTTGGCAGAAAAATTGGACGTTTATGGGAATAAGGATTTATTAAGTCGAAGCGCATATAAACTTGATTTGAATTTAAATAAAAACCTGTTACTTTATTTGCTTAAAATATTCATAATATCAAAATATAAATTTATTCAACAAAGAAATATCCGTCGTTTGCTACAAGATTGTTTAACATATTGGAAGTATTTCCTCCTGCTACATGTAAACATAATATTATTCAATGCCACGCAACTCTTCAATGCAATCCTTGATCATATTTGAAGAAATTTGGAATGTAGATAAATAAACATGAGAAATAGAAAGTGTTTCTAGATAACTGCAAATTGCAACCTTGAAAAAACTGAAGATTTATTTACCTTCATGCAAATCACGTCTGCTTTGGCATAATATTCTCATATTCGTACTCTAAAAAAATTACTAGAAAAATAATAGACAGAAGAAATATTTGAAAAATACCTGGTCTTTAAAATATATATCGTCTTTGTGCAAGTAAAATCGCAACTGTGATGTGATGCTAAATATTGTCATTTATGTACCAAATATTTGTTGTGAATCCTAAAAAAATATAACAAGAATGTTTTTGCCTTCTAAACAAACTAGTTGTGTGTAACTAATGCATCATTGGGATAATTTTTTCAAGCATGGTT
>JAQIXW010000967.1:0-22732 GCA_034700685.1 Willowsia buskii
ATGCAATGCTGACAGCTAAAATCGTATCGTGCATAATGCAAAATCTTCGCAAAATTCTGAGGAGTAGCTAAAATTTTGCTTTTTCAGCAAATCAATAATAAAATATAACTTGTCCCGGCGGATAAAAGTGATTACCTTTTGCACATTTATAATATCCTCTAACTATGCCATGCACATTTAAAATATGCCCTTGATTTCAGTCTTATCGTATTGCATAGAGAAACCGAGTTGATATGTTGTAGCAAGAGTATTTAGAAAAGTAATTTAAAATATTTTGGAAAGGATAAAGCAAAAATTACTCACCACTTGTTTTTAAGAGTGAGTCACTGGCCATATTAACTCATTAAAAATAATAATTTACTTTTGTTGGATATTTCTTATTTATTCTTAACATTACAATTAATATTTCACAAACCATCATGATATTAATGGATTACCGCAACAAAATTGAAAACTTCTCTAATAATAAATCTATGCAAAACTTTATACCACTTCATGATGATTTATTATTACATATATTTGTACCTAGTAGGTATTAAACAATATCGTTTTTCTAATCAAATATTTGCAATGAAAGTGCTAAAACAAAACACGATAAAATTTCAAATTCCATATATTTAACTTAAGAAGCGTATTTACCCAACCGAGGGTTTATTATGATGCTATCAACTATATAATCGAGTAATTTTTGTAAATAATTAACCTTTATGTCCCTATCTATTATACCAATTTTGCCAACTGGTATACTTATAGCTTGCAAACTCCTAATTACTCTATTGCAATATCTTCTTTCTCGCCTGTTATACAATATACTCTTTTCAGTTTCAATCTTCCACAAAGCAATGATTTGGTTAGATATACAGAAAAACAAGCACCCTATTACAAATACGACCTGTAGCACCACAACAGCGAACAAAAACACTATTATACCAATTAAAAGAAGCAACGTGTCTCCATCCTTGTAAACAATCATCATAATATTTGCGGTCAAGAATATTCCAAAAAATTCACCAGTCAAGTAGGCTGCGATCGCTTTGTTTTCAAACCCGAATATTGTCCGCATGACGATCTGATTCTGCCTATATAAATTAATGCAGTCCGTTGTTGGTGGTAATGATCTAAGCATTTTCAGTAAATAAACTCTATAGATGCCTTCTACTAGAGCTGTTGACGAAATCAATCGATAAAAAATCGCAGAGACTTGAAGAAAGCATAGCATGCAAATACACTTGAAGCCAACGTAAATCATTGTTTCTGAAATTTCGAAATATGCGAACATAACATAAAATGGGTCAAGATGAAAGTAGACAACTGTTACGGCAAGTTCTATTGCAGTTAAAACCACGAACACGTTGTTTAAAATAATAAAAGTGGCACATTTTTTGATTGGGTTTTTGTATCCTGCAAAAAAGTAATACCATCAAAAATTGTCGGATGAAATTTGAGGTTAGGAATACGAATACGAGATGTATATATACATGAATATTATAATTTATTCAGTACCATATTTCATCAGCCAATCTGATCTGTCGTAGACCCAGTTGATAGAAGCCACCACTTCTTTACAGTGAAGGTATATCAACAAGTCTCCATACATTACCAAAGCCAAAACTACAATCGAAAATCCCAAAACTACAAACTGCGTTGTTGAGCAAATGCCAGGATTTTGAATGCCCACGTAGATTGCAAATATGCAGCTTAGTGTATATAAAAATTTCATTCCAACACAGGTTGTCATGTACATGGGCTCGTTTGATTCAACATATTCCCATTTGGTTTTCTGTGAGTTCCAGTTTAAAGGGCTTGGAAACCATATTTTGTCAAAGAATGAATTAAGATCATTATTTTTGAAAATCAGTTGGTTAATAAGAGCCATTTTTGATTTTTTTTCGTAGGGTTACGCTTTGAAATATACGATTGGATTGCAACTATTACGATGTAAAATATGTGAAATATAAAGCAGTTAGGAAAGTGTGTGTTGATCACTATGTTTTTGGCTAACTTTTGCATGGAAAAAGCCGGAGGCCCGTTGCATTGATAGGAAATGAACAAAAGGCTAAAGGAAAAAACCACAATGTATAAATCTTATGTATTTAATCTTGACATTTAACAGAAAAATGGATATGCAACATATTTATACATAATTTCAAAAGGAATATTGAACTAGCTCATTATCCAAAATGTGGAAGAAAGACTAAAAGAAAAATTTCAATATCAAGTTCAATATCTAATTTAAATAGAAATTGATTTTCCTTTTCTTTAAATATCATCAGATTAGGTGGCTTATTTATGTCAAAATCCTATCTTACTATGCTTTGTTCGTAATGGTAAGTTAGTAATGCGGTAGTGCATTGTAGTTTCTAGTGATGCTTTCCTTCAATTTTAGGAAAATTTCAGGTTAACAAAGGTTAATCAATCACATTTGATGATTTTGTAATTAGCATTTGCTATAGAGGCACCATTATGGAGATCATGAGATTTTGATTAAGAATTTTAAACACAAGTTTACTTATAATGTGTACCAACAACCATACCTAATTCTATGCTGACACTTAAAATTATACGGGGCATAATGCGAAAATGTTTTAGAAATATTCTGAGAAGTAGCATAAATTTTATATTATTAGCAATTTTATGCAATTGACAACCCCAGAAATATAGAATGATCGTCGAGCAGATATGAAAATTTCGAATACCAAAGTAGATTGCAAATTTTAATTTTTAATTTTCCAAACTCCAATAAAAAATGGCTAAATAAGTACATGTATAAAGTCGAAGCAGACAATTCCTGCATTTGGAATGTAAAAGTAACTTTGTCTCAGCATTTATGAGCAAGATTCTCTTAAAGAAATTGAACGAGATTGAGATATCAACCAAATATCATATCATAGATAAGCTATTCATTATTTTGAAAAGGAAAATACAGACATTTCTATTTAAAGCATCGATAGCTTATTTTAAGATAAGGCCAATGAAAGGAGAGAGGATGAAACTTTTATAGGTACTATTGCATATGGCCCTTCTAAAATCGGTATGCACCAAAATTTCGACCTGCTCGTACGCCGACCACCACGTAACCCTTCTTTTGTTTCAATAGAAGACAATAGGATTTAGAGGATTACATATTTAAAGCCAAAAAGGTTTTTTCATAAGCTCTCGACGAGTACCAATAACCGATCAAAAATGTTTCTTGCAATGCCAGTGTTGCCAGATGTCGAGTTGTCAGCATCAGCTTTATGAGAGAAGATATTATACACATTATCATTAAAGTGAGCATACAAATATAGCAACAGTCTTAAGTTTACAAATGTTCAATTTTATTTTTTAAACAAATATTCTACAGAGTCATACTATTTTTTTATTTTAAAATTTGGATATCTTTTATCGGTTCGTTACATGCTTTTATACTAAAAAACTATCACATTTTATTAACTACGTTACAAATCAATCCAGCTTAAGCGCTATTCCTACAGAGTCCAAATATCTTAAAATTGGGACATTTCCACTTGCGTAATTTTGTTTTGCTATTGTTATTACATCATTAATTGTTTTGTATTTACCTAATCGGTTGGATGGGCTCTCCGAAATTAAATCAAATTTAGTAGCATCCAGATCTACCTGTATTTTTTGTAATAAATGCACAAATTGATAAAATGAGTGACGACATTTTGCATCCTGATTTAATTTGTTGTGCCACCCCTCTGCGTTATTTGTAGTTCTAGGCCCTGAATTATTGTATTGGTTCCAAATCTTCCTATCAAATATAGCACTCGTATCATGAACCCATGTCATCAGAATGTAATCGTGAAACTGATCAATTTGATCATTAGTTATCACGCCACTACTTGGCTTGGGCGCTGCTTCATGTACTGCAATAAATGCGTCATCAATTTCATCAATCGGTACGAATGGAAGGGCTGAGAAACGGCGAACCCATTGATTAATTGCTTTTATCTGATTATAAGATGTATGAAACCCTAACTCTTGAACTTTGCGATAAATGCACTGCGAAAAATGAAACAAACATCCCTGAATATTATTAGTCGCAAAAACATTCCTTATAGCTTTCACCATTGCCATTTCGTAGTCTATGTGAATTTTTGGAGGCTCAAACATTACACCAATAGACTTAGCTGCATTTCTAATCAATATCAATGTCCTATAGTACACATCATATTTTTTGTTTGGCAGTAAACAAAACACTAGTGGAATGACTTTTCCTAAATATGGAGCATGGAACACATATAGCTGTTTAAAAATTTTCGGATGTATTGAAAATGTTCCGTCGGCGACAATATAGTTAGCGTTGCAAAGGATTCTCAGATTGCTCTCAGTCCCAAAAATCTGTAAAGTATTTTATATATTCTAATTAATTAAAAGGGTAACGTTTATTGTAAGATATCCACGGAGTCGTTATTTGTGCTATTTACCAATATTCTGTCATCTTCACCATCGTCAGCCAGTACAAAACGTTCACTTTCGTCTAATGTCAGTAACCAGTTCCCATCAAGTGATATATCTCGTCTATCGTTGGGTGATTTGGGAAATACGTCCTGTCTAGCTCTACATAGTTTATTCCGTGAGCTGGAGAAGGAGCCCATTTGAAGATAAGCCTCATACTCGCCTTGCACTCGCAATTTTGTTCTTTCGTCCTTAAAACGATTGAAGTTGTTCATCAGAACTAGCATGTGACTTTACTTCAATTATTGATGTAAAAATACATTTTTGTACGATTTCTGACTCTTACGTATAGATTTGGCGTGGGGTCAAGCTAAATTCTGTCCTTACACGTCTCAGAATAGTCCTTTCAGTTTGGAGCACTAATATTTCAACAAGAGGAGGTAGGTGATTATGTAGTGTAGCAGATTTAGCATATGCAAAAATTCCATCATTTGTTCTAACTCTCGCCACACAGCCCTTGATACATTTCCAAACTGTTTTAGGAAATTTCCCGTTAATTCGATTGTACAAGTAGTTATCGTATACTAGTAAAAGACAGTTTTTTTGTCCAAGCAAAAACTTAACTGGGCCATGGTCTTTGTATATACTATGGGTATCAGCGCTAACCATTTTAGATTATTTCGATCTTCAGAATCAATTTTAAACTGATGTTAAAACTATGATTGATTTATCACGGATGCTGATTATTTAATATTATTTAAGAATACTGATCTCGTATCTGCGATTAAAAATACATTGAACAAGATCCAAGCAAGCATTGGAATGTTCAAATTTAGTGGCATTCTGTTTCATTGGCAGTTAGAAATTTTTTTTAATGCTTCACATGCATGTCCGTTTGGTTTGAAATATTTTGCATGGAAATCAATAGGCAAATTAATGATTGTTAGTAAGTTTTTTAAATTTCATTTTGGGTTTGCCTGTTGTGCGAATGCAAGAATGTTCCTTAAGATGCGAGAGTATTTACTATTTGGCGTGATGAAGCATGAATTATAATGGTAAAGCGCAAGGTATATTGGAACATCTAACATATCTTATACTTTGCATTTTTTAGAACTTTTTTGCATGTATATTTTATATTTTGCTTGCTCATACTCATTGCAGACATGATAAGTGATTTTCATTGGTTTCAAGTCAAACTTGGCAACGGTGTAGCCTAGTGTCGTTTCCCCTGGTCGGCGTGTGAGACACCTTGAGCGCCTTTGAAAACCCTTTTCGTTTCGTCCCTTCAAGCTTAAGATTTCTTTTGTTATTCTTATCAAGTTAGAAGGAGATTGGGGTGGTCGAAGTGCGGGACTGATCGGAAATTCCCATACATTCCTAAAATCGAAAAAAAACCCACGCAATAAATCACTCTTTATCTTATATCATCAATTAGAGAGCTGCGCGTGGATGAAATCTGCCTGAAAATCAAATCCAATAAGTAAATTTTGCAAAGCATAAACCATCAGTATAGTAGCATTAACCGATTTAAATATGCAATAATATTCACATTTTCATTTAATATAATCATCTATAAAATCTTGCGCCTTCTATTTTAGGAAGCAAGAGTCTAGAGTCATTTTTATGTTCTTTCTGCAACCGCTAAAATACGGACCGATTTTGTCCCCAACCTGAAACAGTTGAGTTTGCAATTCCTCTCTCGTCATTCAATCAAGACAATAAAAATGGCAAGCCCACTTACCTGGAAATCTAGTTGGATTGCAATGAAATTCTATGATACTGTTCTACTTCATTATCTCTTTGATATTGAAATTCTAAACGAAAAATTTGTCTTTCGGCCCGAAAAACGAAAGTTGATATATGCCGGCATCCCGTTTCCTTTCCTCTCGATTACACTCTGTTTGTGTACCTTTTTAATTGCACGTTTCATATACGATTCTAAATCATTACCAATTGCTCCCCTTTTGGCTACAATTGCATTTGCTCTTTTAGCAATTCTCTGCATCACAATTAACCTACTATATGTTCTATACGGGGAGGAGTTTATTGCCAGTTTGAATCATCTCAGTAGTCTCGATAAACAACTTGATGACTTTTCCGAAGCTGAAGTTCGCTTATAAGTATGTCAATCATCATCTTTAAAAGCAAATTCAAATACTATTACCTAAACCACGCTTCCGGTTTAAGTTTAATAATATAGCTTATCTATTAGTTATCTATTAAGGCTAAGTAGCAGTATTTTAAATAGTTTACAATTAGAATTATGTTAATGGACTAAGTATATGAATTTTGAAAGAAAAACAAAATTTTAAAAAGAACATGAGAATTGATTGTCGAACTTAACCTCATAACTACTTCATACAATCCTAACCGGCATGCAATGCTGACAGCTAAAATTGAATGGGACATAATGCAAAATTTATGCAAAATTCTGAGGAGCAGCGTGAATTTTACATTTTCAGCAAACCAATAATAAAATATGATTTGTCACGGCCGATAAAAGTGATCGCCCTTTGTATATTGATAATATCTTCTCATTATGTCATGGACATTTAAAATATATCCTTGCGTGTAGTCTTATCGCATAGAGAAATTGAGTTAGTATGTTATAAGAAGAGTAAAGGTAATTAAAAATATTTTGTAAGGGGTAAAGCAAAATTACTTACCTCTTGTTTTCAACAGTGAATCAAATAACATTAAATTTGGATAAAATATCTTCATTTATTTACGAGGCTTTCTTTTGACTAAATAAAATATTTATCAGCTCAGCTAAAATTTCAATGGAATCAATTCCCACTGTAGTCACTCAAAGTAAACTTCAAAAAACAAGTATGAAGCATGCTAATGTTTAAGGTTGCGTTTTGGCTAATTTCATTGTAACGCGTATCTACATACCACATACATAACTGCAAATAAAAAAAGGTTTTACACGGTCTAGAGTCTACATGGATTTAATTATTTTGACAGAATTAATGAATCGTTTGATGAAACTGGTGCTGAAGTATTATGAAATTTTTGCTGCAAAGTTTTTTGTGGATTGGCTTTATCAGACAATTTATTTATTCTACAATGAATTAAGTCCTAACATTACACTTTGCTTATTAAACACTTTTTACCAAAACAGGTTCCAATTATATTAACTCATTAAAACAGAATAATTTTATTTTATTGAATATTTCTTATTTACTCTTAATCCAACAATAATTGTTTGACAAATCATCATGATAACAATGGATTACCGAAACAAAAATTGAAAACTTCTTTAATGATAAATATATGCAAGACAGTATACCACTTCATGATGGTTTATTATTACCTATATTTGTACTTTGCTATGTAAACAATATCATTTTGCTAATAAACTATTTACAATGGAAGCGGACTGTGCTAAAACAAAACACGACAAAATTTCAAATTCCATATATTTAACTTAATCAGCTTATTTACCCAACCTAGGATTAATTATGATGCTATCAACTATATAATCGAGTAATTTTTGTAAATAATTAACCTTTATGTCCCTATCAATTATACCGATTTTTCCGACAGGTAAACTAACAGCTTGCAAACTTTTAATTACTCTAGTGAGATATCTTCTTTCACGTACGTTATACAATATGGTTTTAGCTGTTTCAATCTTCCATAAAGCAATTATTTCATTTGAAATATAGAAAAACAGGCATCCTATTACAAATAGGACCTGTACCACCACAAGAAAGAACAGTAACAATATTAAAGCAACTAAAAATATCAAAGTATTGCCACCTTTGTAAACGACCATCATCGTATTTGCACTCAAGATTATACATACAAAAGCCCCAGTTAAGAGTGCTAAATATCCTTTGTTTTCAAGCCCGAACGTCGTTTTTGACACAATCTGATTCTGCCTATATAAGTTGATGCAGTCCGTCGTCACGGGTAATGATGCGAGCATTTTCATCATGTATACTCTATAGAAGCCTTCTACAATAACAGTTGACGTAATCAATCGATACCCAATCGTACAGACATGATGAAAATATAGCATAAAAATTAGCTTAAAGCTTGTGTAAATCATTCTTTCGGGAATATCAAAATATGTGAACAAAACATAAAATGGATCAAGATGCAAGTAGACAGCCGTCACGGCTAGTTCTGTTGCAGTTAAAACTACGAACACGTTGTTTAAATAAACAAAGGTGGCACATTTTTTGACGTGGCGTGTGAATCCTGCAAAAATATAGTAGTATCAAAAGTGGTAAGAGTGAAAATTTCTGTTTGGAAACAAAACATGTAAAAAAGCATATTATAATTTGTTCCGTACCATATTTCATCAGCCAATCTGATCTTTCGTACACCCAGTTGATTGCAACAAGTAGTTCTGAGCCGTCAAGATATAACAACGCGTCTCCAAATATGACCATTGCCAAGGTTACAATTGTCAAACCCAGATATATAAACTGCGTCGTTGAGCAAATGTCAGGATTTTGCACGCCCACGTAGATTGCAAATATGGAGCTGAGTAAGTATTGACACTTGATTCCGAGAGAGGTTGTCGTATACAAGGGCTCGTTTGAATGGACATATTCCCATTTGACTTTCTGTGAGTTCCAGTTTAAAGGATTCGGAAACCATATTTTGTCTAAGAATGAATTAAGATCGTTATTTTTAAAAATGGGTTGATTAATTGGAGCCATAGCCGTTTTTTATTCTTCGTCAAGTGATGCCTTTAATGATGAAATTGGGATATGACTATTGCAATTGGAAATATTTTAAAAAAGCTGTTAGAAAGGTGTGCGTTGACAACTATGTTATGTTTTCACTACTGACTACTAGCCCCGAAATAATGGACAAAAGGTTTCAGGAAAAAGCCACATCTAAATGTCTTACTTTTATGTATTTGTTGTTTACATTTACAGGGAAATGGATATGCGACGTTTATGTAAAAATCATTTAAATATTAATATAAAAATTAATGGAAGTAGCTATTCGATGTATACTTCCATTAAAAAACGGAAAACATGGAAAAAATATAATTAAACTTTGGGTTTGCAATCATATTGTTTTGTATACTTTTAAAAATCGTGTAGAAAATTTGTAAAAACAGTTGTTGCAATGTATGGTTATTGACTAATCAAGTCGTCTAAAGCACTTTAAAATTTTTTTAAATTATGAAATTAGACTGATTTAAGCTAGTTTTGTCTTTTTTACATGCAAAAAATTTACCCGAATGTTTTCATATAAACACGTGATTTTTTCCATATTTTTCCATTTAGCATGTTTTTACATGTTTGAATCTTGGTAACTGCCTAAAACTTAATTTCAGCAGGAATAATTAAGTTCACTCAATTTCTAAAATGTCGAAAAAATACCAAAATGAAAATAAGACGATCAATATTTAATATTGATTATTGATTACGAGAAATTTCTTTTCAGCAATCAGAAACCTAAAAAATGTGAAATTTAAACTGGTACTCTTTCTCTTTAATTAACAGAAAAATCATACTAGCTAATACGCATACACATTTTTATATCAGCAAACAAATGAGATTTCCAAAAGCTTGATGCTTGTGAATTTAGAAATGAAAGCCATAATCTCTGTGAATAAATTATTGCAATATAGCGTTATATTTACTACCACAACGTTTCTTCCTATATTTTTATGTGTTCTTAGTATACGTGCATGTTCATACATGATTTTAAATGTTTCACCTTGTTCTATTCCAAATAGGTCAGTCTTAAGCTCATTCGTATAGTCAGCTTTAGAAACGAATACAGAGGCAGTCTGATGGCCCAGCAAATCCATCCATGATCTCGCGTTACATAATTTTGACTTCTGAAATCTTCTCAAATTTCAAATGCGGGTTCTATTACGATCAGTTAGTTAGTCATTTGCATATAATGACATTAAATCCCTGCATCCCAATGTATATGATATAACATGTATGTTGTTGATATTTCGTGAAAATATGTACATAGGTATATGAAATCAATTATTTGTCGAATCAAACATAAATCGTTGGATATATGGCATTTAAGGTGCAACGGAATTTTTATAAATAAGAACAAAACTTTTTCCCCTGCGTAACAAAAATTTTGGATTTGCATACTTTACATTTTATTTATAACAGAGAGAACATGAAAATTTAATTTCAAACTTTAAACACATATTTTATTAAAATGTCTTCTAACAAATTTATCACTTTCTATGCAGACAGTTGGACAGATCAGTTGCCGGCTGATGTGACAAGCAAACAAATAGTATTGAGACGTTTAATAAAACTGGTGCTGAAATCGGATGAAAATCCTCTCGCGAATTTGAATATTGGCAACCGGTTTATCGGCAAATTTATCATTTTCCGGATTGAAATACTCAAGCACTTACATTCCGATCCAGTAACATAGAATACTTTACTTTTATTGAATATTTCATCTTCTTAAACCATTATTTATTGTTTAAATACCATCATGATAACAATGCACTATTGAAGTAAAATCGAAAACTTCACTAATATTTCATCTATTCAAGACATTATACTACTTCATGATTGTTTATGATTATATTTGTGCGTCGTCTTAGTAAGTAATCAGTAGTATTTTTTCGCTTTTTACTAATCTGTTTACAAAAAATGCAAATTGTCCTAAAATAAAACATGATAAGGATTCAAATTGGATATTTAATTTAAGAACCACCTTTACCCAACCGAGGATTAATTATGATGCTATCAACGATAAAGTCGAGCAAGTTTCGCGAATAATTAACCTTTATGTCCCTATCAATTATACCAATTTTGCCAACTGGTATACTTATAACTTGCAAACTCTTAATTACTCTAGTTAAGTATCTTCTTTCACGAACGGTATACAACATACTTTGTTCAGTTTCAATCTTCCACGAAGCAATTATCTGGCTTGAAATATAGAAAAACATGCATCCTAATACAAATATAACCTGCAGGATGACCAGAAGGAACAAAAACATTAAAACAAGTAAAATAAGCAAAGTGTCGTTCCCCTTATTAACGATCATCATTGCGTTTGCGGTCAAGAATGTACCGAAGAAAGCCCCAGTTAAGAAGGTTGCGATTCCTTTGTTTTCAAAACCGAATATTGTTTGCGAGACAATCTGATTCTGCCTATATAAGTTTATGCAGTCCGTTGCTGGTGGCAATGACGTAAGCATTTTCAGAATATATACTCTATAGAATCCCACTACTACAACAGTTGACGAAATCAATCGATACCCAATCGTACAGACTTCAAAAAAGTACAGCATACAAATAAACTTAAAGCCAACGTAAATCATTCTTTCTGAAATTTCGAAATAAGCGAACAGGACATAAATTGGTTCAAGATGAAAGTAGACAACTGTTACAAGTATTACTATTGCAGCTATAACTATGAACATGTTGTTTGCAATAACAAGGGTAGAAAACTTTTTGATGGAGTTTTTGTATCCTGCAAAAAAGCAATACTATCAAAAATGGTTGGATAAAATCGAATGTAATTTGTGGTTAGAAAAAAAATATATATGCATGTTATAATTTATTCAATACCATATTTCATTAGCCAATCCGATCTGTCGAAGGCCCAGTTGATAGTAGTCACTACTTCTTGACCGTGAAGGTATATTAACAAGTCTGCATATATGGCCAAAACCAAAACTACAATTGACAATCCGAAAGCTATGAACTGCATGATTGTACAAGTGCCAGAATTTTGCACGCCCACGTAGATTGCAAAGACGCAGCTGAGTAGGTACAGACTTTTCATTCCAACACAGGTTGTCACATACGTGGCCTCATTTGAATGGGCGTATTCCCATTTGGCTTTCTGTGAGTTCCAGTTTAAAGGGCTGGGAAACCATATTTTGTCAAAGAATGGATTGAGCTGGTTATTTTTGAAAATCGGTTGATTAATGAGCGCCATTGTTATGCTTTATTTTCCGTCTGATGATGCTTGTAAATATAAAATTGGGATACAACTATTTTGAAGCAAATGGGAAACTGTGCGTTGACTATTAGGTTTTTTGCTAACTGTTGTATAGAAACAGCCACAAATCCGTAGGAATGATAGATAACGAACGAAAGGTTAGAGCAAAAAGCTCACATGTAAATGTATAACTTTTATTTATATAATACTGACATTACATTACACACGGAACTGGATATGCGACATTTATACAAAAATCATTAAAGTATTTATTTAAAAATAGATGGAAATAACTATTCGACCCGGTGGAATCCGGGCTTTTACTTAAATTATGTATTTTTTGATTTTGTTGAACATTTCATTTCACGCAGTTGTCCGCATTTTGAATGCTATAACTTAAATCTAAAAAAGGAAGAAAATCCCTTGGGATTTTGCTAAAAATATATTCCAGTACGAAAAATGAAGTTCGCTTATTTTCTAAAATGTCGAAAAAAGACCAACAGGAAAATAAAAAGATCAATATTTAAATTTAATAATTGATTTCGATGAATTTATTTCCAGCAATCAGAGACGATAATACTATAAAATTTGAATTTTTATCTTTTAAAAGCAGCAACTCTATAATAGCTAATTTAAGTGAAAGCATCTTTTGACTAAATAAATAAAGAAGTCCTAAAAGGAAACCGGTTGCCGATGAAAGTGGAATGAATTTTAATAATAGTAATAAGCATGTTGTTGATACTGCGTGAAAATATGTACAAATAAGAAGTCAAATTGATAGTCGAATAAAACAAATCGTTTTGCATATACCGCGTTCAAGGTGACCGAGAAAAGTGGGACTAAAAGCTTGCAGCAACTTTTGGTTGCATGGCGAGAGATTCAGATTCTTGTTGCAAATTTTAATGCTATTCATCAAAGCGTAATTGCTGTAGCGTCAACAATCCTGTCATCATTTATTTTTATTTTGAGCTCGTACTGCATTATTGGTCTTTATGAGAACCTGCATATTACTCAGTTTTGTATGTTTGCGCTCTGGCTCACTGACACTGTAATCATAATAGTTGAGCTGGAAGGAAATGGAAAGGGACAGCTTTTTGCAAAGTCTAAAAAATGCATTAAGGATATTTCCTCAATTGATTGTATTTTACGAGAAAGAGATTGTCGCAGATATTTAAAATCGTTACGAAGCATAAAGATTCACATAGGCCATAATAACTTTTATGACGAGTTTATACCACTGCAACTGCTAAATAGTAATCTTAGTATGACAGCGAGTCTCCTGTTGTTGTAGGATAAGTTATAATATAGTGTTTATGTTTGTCCGCAAAACATGTTTTTCAAAAAACAGTATGAAATATCGATTCAGATTCAAAATATGTTTCTTTACGAATTTAGTGTCGCGGAAATAAAAGCGACAAGTTTCAGTCACATATCACTCAATCAATAATGTGACTTTGACAACACAATATTGCATGTATTCCTCTCAGGTTACTCAGTTACTCATGTCAACTGTTTTAAAGGAAATGTCAACATTTCATAATTTCTGACTAGATGTGTCACGGACACGTAAACATGTTACGTAGGTTCCCTGGACCTGGAAGTAAAATCAGGTAAATCATAAAATCATTCGTGTGTATGAATAAAAGCTATTAGTTTTCAAGACTATTCTCAGGTTTTGTGATGAATCATGTTTGTAATACTAATACATAAATTAATATGAAAATTAGAATGAATATAATGTATTTACCTTAATTTGGCATGACATGCCCCTAGCCACATAGTCACTCCTAAAGCTAGATATTCATTAACTTACAAGATAAAATTTAGATTAAAATAACATACTATAAAGAATTAACGGCGCACATTATATGCAAGTTTTTACTATATCATAATTCACATACACAAATTATGATTACCGCTGCCAATAATTGATTTCCTAGATATTGGTTTTTCAAGTTTTCGGCTACTATTTTACCACTGTGCTGTTAATAAACTGTAGTACTAAGATAAGATATAGAAATCACATAATACGTTCTACGTAGAATCAACTTTTGCTTCTAAGTCTCAGTATTAACATGACACAAAACTTCAATACAAATTTGATACTTGTTGCTGCGATAAAGTACATAAATGTACATAAATAAATGATTTTTCGATGATTTTCACAAATAAATATTATTACAGGTACCATACTTGCTATAAGAAATAGATAAAATACCGACAGTATATTGCCCTTCACCGACAAACCTTTCACATCTTCTGTTATTTGAGCAAGATATACCTTATAACTAAACATTGCAACACGTTCAATCCATTGCTCCCAAGCATCAACTATTCCTGACTGAAAAAGTATTTGAAATCTTCTAAAGAAATCGCTTGAATCGAACGGAACATTTGAAAATGACCATGGAACTGGTACAGGTGAGAGAGGTTCACTACTAATTGTTATCATATTATATTTTCTTCTATTTCTGAATAACTGCTTTAGTATTTTGAATGCAGTGTGTATTAAAAGAGGATCGTCGATATATGCAATCCTCTCTTGATCACAAGCGGCCACTTGATTTACAAAGTACACAACTTCTTGCAAAAACTTCCAATCATTCTTTTTAATTGCAACCCGGTCCATGCGTTTTGCAATTTCAGTGACCAATTGTGTTTCAGAATTCGTTACCCCATGCACATATTGCATATCAAATTTTGTAGGAAATCTGTGAGGACCTAGCTCAGGCTGTCCTAACGTCGTATACATTAACTTAGCAAAGAGTGTAAATAATTTTGCAGAACCACCTATTACCATAGAAGAGTATGATGGATTTATGAATGTAAAGTTATATTTTAGCAGTGCCGGAAACGTGTCTAACCTTTTTATTGGCAACTGAGCTGTTATGGTCTTAATATTGTCACCACGATAACAATTTGAAATTATAATACCAATCAAAATCCAAGCTAAACCTATACTTTTACATTTATGAATTACAGGTGTACCTTGCTCAAGAAGAACATTTACAAAAAATGTGATCACTGTTAACCTACAAATTTTAGAACGACCCTTAACGTATATATATAGAATTATAGAAGAAAGTATTGAACATGCAAGAAGTAATACCCAAATAGCACTATCAAACACTGAAATATATCCAAAAAATGACAAATTACCAGTTACCATAATATCACTACAAATAAGAAAGTGCATACCATTCTTATATCGGGTTAAATATTGGAAATATAATGTGGACCCACGAGCCGAAAACCTTGGGGCAACTTTTGCTACGAAAATCGAATTCATTAGGGTAGAATTTGGAAATAAAATACTAAATGCAATTACCGCTGCATCCTGTGCATATGGCATTTTATATAGGTTTTGTTTTTGGTTGTAAAAGTAGATCTTCTGTAAACTTGACATTTTCACATTTAAAGAGAATATCTCAGTGGCATCAAAGCCGAAGTGCCAGACCAAAGGTGAATTCCAGTTTGTTGCGGAATTTTGTAAATTAAAGTTCTTTTGTAAAAATGTTGTAGAGTAATAAACCATATTTTGCCATTCACCCAAGCACCAAAAGTAGAGAAAAAATTCATCAACACAAAAGCCCAAACTATTGACTATGTTTGATGTTACATGGAATGAAACTGAATATATGGTTTTGATATAAGCGTAGTTTGCTTGTGTCCTAATTTCCAGAAAAAACATTTGTCGTGTTGCTGGGTGTTGTATTGCTGAATTTATATCCTCAAAGTTTGGCATATATCGATTCTCAAAGAGCGAAAGGATATTTAAATATCGAGGCTGTCTTAGAGTAGAACTGCAACCAACAACAACAGCATAGCGGCCAGGGTTAATATAATATGCTGAGTTGTCGCTGTCATCAATTCTTTCGAATGGGTCTATAGAAGGTAGTCGTATTCTTTCAGAAATATCATCTTCAAATGCTGCATCTTTGATTATTTTAATTTTCCATTCCGGACACAGAAGCGGAGTTATATAAAATGCAACATCACAATGTAAAGATGGTCTACTATATCTATAATTCCATGCTTCCTGAATATTTTCAAAGGGATCGCCAAAAAACTTTGGATTGTAAGACAATTTGAAATATGCAGAGTCCGTGCAGGAAAAGTATTCTCCCTCGTGTTTTGTAGATGTTCTTCTAAAACTGTATTCTGCTCTTACAACAGGTTCTAATGTTGGGAGCACGTGATCAGTGTAGCTTACATATGAATCATTTTCACCCTGAAAAAATTAATTAGCTCAAATAAGTATCCTGCCTTGAGTCAACTCTTTATATTTAAGTCTTACCTGGAATTTCCATAAAAGAGATGTGATTATAGTGATTGAACAATTTCGAAAATTATTCACTACTTCTGAAATGTTCACTTGCTGTTCTAAATCCATTGTTCTTATTTTCCAGTTATTTGTGTCAATAAATATAACACGCGTACTCAAAAATGACAATGTCAACAAACGTTACAAGAGCCAACATTATTTCAGTCTTGTAAAGACTGACAAAATGTAGAATAATTTGTTACAATCAAAGTCTCCAACTAAAGTAGTCAAATTTGTCTTTTCATCTGGTATGAAACGCTTAAAAGTAAAAGCCTACTAGTAAGTTTTACTAGTAATGCTGTAGGGCAGTTACGAGTACTATTGACGCAAACAAAAGCATTGATCCTAATGAATTTTACTTCCTCATTGTTATTATACGAAAACTTATGGAATCTGTGTTTGTCTTTATTTCATTTTTAATATAGTTACATCCTGGTTACTTAACGGATATTGAATTTTATGGAGTATTTTTAATTATTCATGATGGCTTTATATACATACCGGAATTTGATTGTCTCCTACAATATCATACGGAAGTGCGCTCTAAAGCAGTCTTACTGTAAGTGGATTAATATCTATGTAACCAAATCATGCTATAAAAGCTGTCATTACTGTAAGTAATGTAAATGGCAAACAAACAAACTGTAAAATTAAGGTAGGAAAGAAAATATAAGCACAGAACTAATGATGGATTCGAATTCCATGTTTTCCTTACATTTCCTTGTGACGTTATGATGTGTAATAAGGACATTTATATAATTAGACTATAATTTGCACATAACGAAAATGTAGAAACGTTTTTCTTCGTGGCATACGTAACAATGTAAAACGCATTGTAACATATTTTTAAATGATACAAATTGTGTCTTATGTCAAATATTGTTTTATGCTAGGACACGTATAATTCGTATACGTATGTCTTCATGTACTTTCTGGGGAACCATTTAGGCTTTTTATTTGTATGATCAAAGCATTCCTTAGCTTTATCTTCATCTATTTACAATGTATTCTTGCAAGTTTTCTTACTCTTAATCCAATTTTTGCTGTAGTAAAACCTGGAACTTATCATTTTATTCTGTCACTTTTTATTCGATTCTATATCGCTAATATATCATATGCATTGCATGTGATACGTTGGATCAACTTTAAAATCTAAATTGTAGAATTAATATGACACAAAGCTTTGATACAAACCTGATAAACATAGCTACCATGTATAAAATTTCTAAGTAGATTTTTTGATGAGGTTCACAAATAAATAGCATTACAGGTAGTACTATTGCTACAAGAAACAGATTTAATACCGAGAGTATATTGCCCTTCACCGACAAATCATTTAAATTCACCGGCATTCGAGCAAGAGACACTTTACAGCTAAACATACTGCGTAGTTATTACGTTATCATTATTAAGTTATTACGACACCAAAATTTAATACATATTATGGCATATTAATAAATATTAATTAAAAAAATTAAATGAAGTGATTTTTCCCAAGCCACAGAACGCTGAGAATGTCAGTTACTATTTTAGAACCGTTTGGCTTATAAATTGAAAAAAAAAACATTTCAAACCCACATTGCTTTTTGTATGTGGGCTTTCATAAAACATACAGTGAATCACACAAGTTTTAAGAAAAATCAACATTTACTTCTGAATCTCAGCCATAACATGACATAAATTTTCAATACAAATCTGACAATTCTGACTATACATTTTACCATAAAGTACATAAATGTATAGATTTTTCGATGATTTTCAATAACAAATAATATTGCAGGTAGTACACTTGCTATAAGAAACAGATAAAACACTGACTGAATATTACCTTTCACAGACGGTAGAAACTCCACTGCGGACACAAGACAACTCTACCGAGGACAACTAGACAACTCTACCGAGGACAACTAGACAACTCTACCGAGGACAACTAGACAACTCTACCGAGGACAACAAGACAGCTCTACTGAGGACAACTAGACACTTTGCATAAAGAGGCAACAAGACAACTCCACCGAGGACAACTGGACACTTTGTATAATGGACTCAGATTTCATGGAAGGAGTCATTGTAAAATAGTGAAACTCAGAGCACTGTGGTAATTTTACTTGCTGATTTCAAATCTGACATCAGCTTTTGCCCACCACCACCCGGGAGCGCTAAAACTGACGTTTCATCCTGAACTTACGAGTTTAAGGGTGAAACTCAGTACACTGGGGTACGCTGATTCTCAAACGCGTTATTTTTTAATTTAAAATTCCAGGAAATTCGGCTAGCTGATTCAAATGTTTTCAATAGTTTATTTTATTTAGCGAAGTGTGGACACTAACCATTCTATCGGTGTCACTAATACCCAGCTGTTTTATGTGACGCCACAAATGGGCACTGCAAATGAAATTAAAGACTTCAGTGAACCAAACCTTTAATTTTTAACTTACGATTGAAAAAAGCAAGTCTGTTTGTCTGTTCAGACGATAACTTTTGAAAGGAATTTTTGAATTCTTTTTCAGTGGCTTACTGGTCACAAAAGCTAGGATGAACAAGAAGGTGGGCAATATTGGCAACGGTAACCGTTAGAAACAGATATAGATTTGAAATCTGCACGTCAAATTACCCCAGTGTACTGAGTTTCAACCTTAAACTCGTAAATCAGGGTAAAACGTCAGTTTTAGCGCTCCCTGGTGGTCGTGGGCAAAAGCTGATGTCAGATTTGAAATCAGCAGGTAAAATTACCACAGTGCCCTGAGTTTCACTATTCTACAATGACTCCTTCCATGAAATCTGAGTCCATTATTGCTAAGCGTCTAGTTGTCCTCCGTAGAGTTGTCTAGTTGTCCATTATACAAAGTGTCTAGTTGTCCACTATGCAAAGTGTCCAGTTGTCCTCGGTGGAGTTGTCTTGTTGTCCACTATGCAAAGTGTCCAGTTGTCCTCGGTGGAGTTGTCTTGTTGTCCACTATGCAAAGTGTCTTGTTGTCCACTAAGCAAAGTGTCTTGTTGTCTACTAAGCAAAGCGTCTTGTTGTCCACCAAGCAAAGTGTCTTGTTGTCCACTAAGCAAAGTGTCTAGTTGTCCTCGGTAGAGTTGTCCAGTTGTCCTCGGTAGAGTTGTCTAGTTGTCCTCGGTAGAGTTGTCTTGTGTCCGCGGTGGAGTACATGTCTTTCACAGACAAACCTTTCACATCTTCTGTCATTTGAGCAAGATATACATTATAACTAAACATTGCAACACGTTCAATCCATTGCTCCCACGCATCAACAATTCCAGATTCAAAAAGTATATGAAATCTTCTAAAGAAATCACTTGAATCAAAAGGAACATTTGAAAACGACCATGGAACTGGTACAGGCGATAAAGGTTCCCTGCTTACTGTTAACATGTTATATTCTCTTCTATTTTTGAATTTTTGCTTTAGTATTTTAAATCCAGTGTATATTACAAGAGGATCGTCGATATATGCAATCCTCTTTTGATCACAAGCTGCCACCTTGTTTATAAAATACACAGAGTCTTGCAAATACGTCAAATCTTCGTCGTTTTCTTTTACTGTAACTCTGTCCATGCGTTTGTCAATTTCATCGACTAAATGTCTTTCTGTATTAGTTACCCCCCATAAATAGTGCAGATCGAATTTTGTTAAAAACGGGTCATTATCTAGCTCAGGCGGTGCTATCGTATACGCTAACTTTAATAAAAGTTTTATTGAATTTACAGAGCCACCTATTACCATAGAACCGTGTGATGGATTTATAAATGTAAAGTTGCACTCAACTAAAGATAAAAAAGTGTCTAATTTTTTTATCGGCAATGGGGCTGTTATGCTTGTAATATTGTCACCACGATAACAATTTGAAATTATAATACCGATCAAAATCCAAGCTAAGCCTATACTTTTGCATTTGTGAATTACTAATGTACCTTGCTCAAGTAGCACATTAACAAAAAATGTGACAACTGTTAATTTGCAAAGCTTAGAACGGTCCTTAAGAAAGATATATAAAATTATAGCAGAAACTATGGAACAAACAAGCAGCCATACCCAAATTGCGTTGTCAAAAACTGTAACCACTGGCGTCGCAAAGGTGGCTCGAGGTGGCGCAACTGAGCCAGGCCACCCCGTAAAAATAGGTATCAAAAAAAGCCACCCTCGAATGCAGAAAATTGAGGACAATACCAAATACCAACAGCATAAAAATTGAAGTGCAATATCTGAATACCCTGAATACCACAGTTTGAGCACTGAAATAATAGTTGCATTACTAACAATAAGTAAATATTTTTTTCTCCATAGCTCCACTAAAGAATTAAGCCGAATTTTTTATAACTAGACATCTTTAATCCGCGGTTCAAAATGTTCTTCTGATTTCATATGCGTTTTCTTGTCGTTCTCCGAAAACACGAAAGGTAGGAATCATGACAAAAATTATATAACGTATTCTAAATCTTGATTACAATGCGTTGCTTAGGAGATTTTAAAAACTTTTCAACAACTTGCTTGGCATGGAAACTCAAGCAACAGCAAACAGAATTTGTGAAGCTAAGCGGACATGTAACATTTTACTTTCCTGTAACAGGGCGCCAGGGGTATATAGTAAAAACTTTCATAGGAAAACGAGTGAATCTTCTAAAACTTGCATAACATTGGTCAAATTGTTGTTGAAAACATGCTATTTTTGGTTAAACCTATACTTGTCTCCAAAATCTTCATTATTTTGGTAACAAAACTATCCAGTAAATTGACATATGCTATTAGTTTTCAAACAACAGTCAAATAATTTTTAAAATCAAATATTTAATGTTTTAAATCCTCAACCAAAAGAAACGTTGTAGTTTATTTAGAAATCCTTACAATCTTGTAGTGCAAACATGATTTCGTTCAAAATCATGCTTCAAAATTCTTTCTTTAAAACAAAAAAAATTAAACATCTTACTAATTCAGAATTTTCAAATTTCGCTAAAAGGCTCATAATTTTCTTAAATTAACGTCAACGTTTCCTCAAAATTTGGTAAATTGTCAAATTTCGCTAAAAGTCTCGTAAATTTTCGCTAAATTATGGCCAAAATCTCGTAATTGTTTTTCCAAAATACTCAAATTTTGCACTACATCTGGTTAATTCTCTTTTAAAATTGTCAAATTTTGTCCAAAAAGTCGTAAAGCTTCTTAAAACAGCATCAAAATTTCCTCGAAGATGCGTAAATGTTCTTAAAGGTACATCAAAAGTTCCTCACAGTCGCGCAAAAGCGCTTTGTGAGCAAAACATGTACGCTGAACTCAAATCACCATGTATCCATTACGTTGTGTTGAAAATATCAGGTGTTCCTTTGGTAATGCATCTTAAATCACGGATTATCGATTCTGCTAAAAATTGGCCGCGCCAGGCCACCCTTTTCGTCGCTACGCCGCTGACTGTAACGTAACCAAAAAATGACAAGTTACCAGTTACTGTAACATCACTACAAATAAGAAATCGCAAACCTTTCTTATATCGGGTTAGATATTGCAAATATAATGATGACCCTCGCGCCACAAACCTTGGAGCAATTCTCGCGATGAAAGGAGAATTAATTAGGGTCGAATTTGGAAACAAAATGCTAAAAGCAATAATAGCAGCATCCTGCGCAAATGATGTTTCATGTATGTTATGTTTTCGATCGTAAAAGTGGATTTTCTTTAACGTTGACATTTTTAGGTTTAATGTCAATATTTCAGTGGCATCAAAACCAAAGTACCAAGTCAAAGGTGCATCCCACTGTGCTCGAGTATGTTCCAAACGAAAGTTCTTCGACCGATTTTGTACGGGGATTGAGGAGTAATACGATAATTTTTCCCATTGACTCCAGCACATATGGTACAGAACCACTTGATCAACACAAAAACCTAAACTGATGATTTCGTTTGACAATGCGTGAAAGTAAACTAAATAAATTGTTTTTAAAAAAGCGTACTTTTTGTGTGTTCTAATTTCTAGAAAAAACATTTGTCGTGTGGCTAGGTATTGTGTCGCTGTGTCTATATCCTGAAACATGGGCATATATCGATTCTCAAAAAGCAAATGTAGTCTAAGTTGGCCCCCTCCCCCACCCAAGTTGGCCCCC
>JAQIXW010000968.1:0-22727 GCA_034700685.1 Willowsia buskii
AGGTCTTTGTGAACAACTAGATGTTTCAAAAACATACTTTAGTTTGTAATTTCAAGAGAATTCATAACATGTATCGTTTCGCAAGTAGTTAGTAGTTCAGAATTAGGAAATGACAAATAATTATATTAACAACGATACAAAATCTTTAGGGCTTACTCCCTTCACAAGTAAATATGAAGTATCTATTCATACAGTAATTTATCAAGTACAGTTATAAAAATGTCTCGTTGTTTTGCATGCGTCATCACCATGAATACGACGTGTGTGAGCTGCACATTCACATCGTCACAATAATCATATAATAATATGTATATTTTAGTTAGGAAACATCAATACTATGTCAAAGAGTACAACAATAACGATAGAAAAACACATTTTTCCTTTTTTTGTTTGTTGGCACCATGAATCTGTTTTTATCGGTTCAATGTAAAACAAGTGACTAGATAATTCTTTTGTATAATATTTTGTCGCTTAAAGATCTTGAAAAGAATAGTTTTCATGATATTTATAATTAATTATAAGCTGTGGGTTCTTGCTCACCTGTTATCTTGCTTAAATAAATAAATTAACTAAATTGTCACTACTGACTCAGAACTTTGACAAACTGGTTATGCTCCTGATAATTTCACACCAATCATTCTACGAATATCTCATTTAATGATGAAAACTAATGCAGTAGAGACTGCTGAGGGAATATAGATGCATAGCGAAGTAAATGGTCTTGCTCAGCCTTGCTCTTTAGAATTGGTACAATTAATTTAAGGAAGTTGCATCTTTTTAATTCATTGTTTGACACCCACGCACACATGCTTGAAAGATGTTTGAAAGGACACTACAGTTAATAAAGTTTTCTGTACATGCAACTCGCTAAGAACCCCAAGATAACTTTGTTCATTTTTAAAAAAGAAAAAAAAACATAAATGGCTAAAATTGTGAAAATGTTTCAAATAGTGTTAGTATTGATGTGTGTGTTCCTTGTGCTATGCTGTCACCACGACACAGTAAAGTAGTAGTAATAATAGACGGACATGGACTGACTGATTGTTATACACAGTTTTTGTTTCTGCTGCATTTGCATTGGAGATTTATAACTAGTTTTTTACGTTATATTCTATCTTTTGACTTATCACGGTAGAAAATGAGACGTTGTTGAATAGAGCTTCTGAATTTTCTAGTACCACCAATAATAATTGTAGATTGAACAACCAAAATGTGAACATATTTTTGCGTAATAATAAAACCTGGAAACAATCGCCTGAAAAGAACGTTGGTATTCCTAGTACGTACCATGTTCACCTCTACCCCATTGAGACTACTGATAATTATACTAATAATAAATATGATATCATAACTGTTAAATAATATAACATTGTTTTAAGGGTAAACGTGATGATAGTATAATATCCATAGGTTATGAATTATTAGATAATTTACAGATTATAATGTATTATCACATGAGTCAACATGTCATTCATTTAGAAGTAATAACAGTTGTCATAATTAATAATAATAAGAACATTACGAACTTACAGTTATAACAAGATAGATGATTAACCTAGGGTAAAAATAAGTAATGACAGATAATTGAACAATTCCACCGATCTCTGTGACACATACACACACTACTTCTTCCCCATTGATAATAAAATCCTTCACATCCTTACAGCATTTCGTTTGTTAGCAACTAGGAAAAATAATCACATTATGTTGTAGTTAGTTTCACCACCACGTCGTACCACCATCAACGAGAAAGAGACCAAAATTAGATTGACTGTGGAAACCATGATGTTGGGGCACATCTTGTTTCGATATATATCATATTCCCCTTGTTTATCTGGAAGTTGGAAGCAGTTTGTAGCTTTAACTGTTTCACCATATTCACCATCCCTACCTACATCGCGTACTTTTGGAAATAAAATGTTTCCATCATTTTAAGTAATTATCATAACAATTTTAGGTAGCTAATTAAACAAACAATGGATAGTAATAATATCAGTAATAAAATGATTTATCAAGAAATCAAGAGCGTACCCTTTAATATCATCACTTTCGCTTTTCTTTGACATTAGCATTAATAGTTATAGTAAATGTTGCTTGAGATGACTTTTTTAAACTTTGGCATGTAATTTTCATGGAAATTTTTCCCTTTTCTTTATCCTCTTCATAATGTAAACGAATTGATATAACAATTAATATTGAATACATACTAGTAATTATAATAATAAAAACAATCTCTACTTTGGTTTCCTCGTCGTTCTCTTGCGCTGTGTTAGAAGGTAGCTTTGAAAGCTACGAAAATACGTGATGTTGACTATACAGATGTATTGTGGAGTAAATTGATTCAAAATATTTCTGTACCAGCCACCAAGTTTAGAAAATCAAGTGGTGATCGTTGGATTTGACAAGAGTTTTGTTGGTGATGATGATGACGCGACAGAAAAGAGAGCGCTACAGGTTCGCAGGTCAGATGAGAGAGTTGAATTCAAGTGGCAGTTTAGTAATTGTATGTGCAATGGCATAGTTAACTGTTACCAACATTCTTTCTTAAAAGTAATATCCTTTAAATGAGAATAGATCCCTGAGATTAAACCAGCCTCACTGAAGAAATCATCCTGCTTTCTTTTCCCAATTCAACTAAAATTTTTGGTTTCAAATGTAATGTAAATTTTTAACCGAATCGAAACAACAATTTTTTAACCGCGTTCTTTTCTCTGTGTACCAAAAAACTATAGAACGAATGTCATATTTTCATTTTAAAGGTTGATAGCCGCACAATGCAGGTTTCACTTTGTCACTTGAAACTTTGATTGTTTATTTGTGGCCACTTTTTATTTTTTGCGCACACAAAACATTTTCTTCCGGATTTTTGAACACATATCGGATGAATATCTTACTGAGGGCATCAACATACAAGCAATGAGAGATAAGGAGAGACAAGAGAGTTCGTAAAAATGTATCATTAAGTATTACAATCAGTTTAACACGTTAAACATCGCCCACACATAAACACCACTGGAGGAGAAAGCTCCAAACGAATTATTATGTAGCTTCGTATCCTTTTGATGACGTGATGATAACCATGAACTGCATAACAACTGGGAACGATTTTTTCAAATGTAAAAGTCGGACTGATCGAGAACGAAGTGAAGGAACAGTGACATTTTTGTAGATGAAGATGCGTAAAAAACTTGGAGCCTGGTAAGCTTTCGAAAAATGTTATCATTATGAAAACGGGGTAGATTAATAATGCATGAGCGAGATTTCTTTATTGTTTAAAACATCACTGTTTCAACAAGATCACTAAAAGAGGCAGGGAAGATGAGAAGGAGCTACACTAAATTCTAACTTCTGCGAGAATGCTAATTTTTTTTATACTCCTGCTGCCATACTATACAAACAGACTAATAATAATAATAACAGCAACAACAACACAATCTTTTCAGAATAACAACAATCGATTGTATTTTTTCCTTTTTTGAGTGGTAAACAAGTTCTGTTTGTTATTATTATTGTTATTATTATTATTAATAATAATATAACTTATGTGTATCATCATCATTATTATTTATCAATTTTTAGCTGATTTGCTGACACAAATAGTTGAGGAGAGGCGTGCAATTTTTTTAAATAGGTATTTTTGACAGTTAATCATAAAATTTCAAATGTAATTATAATTCCTTGTTCGTCATGGTGTGTCAGTTTATGGCGTTTTGGTGAACATGTCCGGTTGATTTTATTCTTGGCTGATGCCTCATCATCACGCAAGTAATCTTGCTTTGTTGGAATAATAATAATAATAACAATAAAATGTAATAGTATTGATAACATAATAAATAACATATAATTCAAACTTTCCGTTTTCACGTTTTTTTATCTACTAGAAAGTTAATGGATTTGAAAAGGTTCCTTTTCTCTTTCCTGTCTCCATCATTTACAGATGACTTGCATCAGAATTAAATTTTCAACATGTTTCCTAGGGATTATTAGTATATTACGATTTACATGAAGTCGCTCAACGCAAGTTCTTTCTCTATGAGCTCTCTAGACGAGTAAAATGTACTAAATACGTGGAGAATTATAATTAATCATAACAACAATAATTGATTATTTATTTCACACTATATTTTGATTAGTTGTATGTTATTTTTTTAGCAATAAAGTTATACCTGTTTTCATACCATAAATTTGATAGTATTAGTGGTAGCATTATTAATAGTACTGGCAATAAACATAGAAACGGTTCAAGTAAGGTTAACAATCGGTGTAGCAGGAGAATTGGTTTATGTTGCTCTTGTTTCAGTTTTTGAAAGCTTGTTTTTTAAAAAAAGAAGAAAATCTGTATTCTTGGAAATATTGTAATACGTAATAATAATGGCCTTTTTTGTTGTTTTTTTCTTCAGTTGTCTCTGTTTTAGTAGTACTAGTAGTAGTGGTGGTGTTGTTGTTGTTGATGAAGGTACTTTTCTTTTCACACACAGCATCATAATGTGAAAGTTTGGAATTGATTGATGTCGATGCTCATGATTTTTGTTCATAATAATATTATTATTATTGATTGGTGTTTTGTCGACTTTTGCTGCTGCTTCTTTTGGAGCAAATTAGACTATTGGTTGTTTTTTTATTACTAACTATCTAATAATAATCGATGGTCACTAGAATAGAAGTTTTTTAAGTAAACGGTATCCGTCATTACATTAGTAGTAATAATGGTAATAATAGTTGTTGTATGAATGGTACGTTACTTGCCATAGGAGTAATAATAATAATAACAGTTGCAATAGTAGATGTAACAATAGTAATTTATCGTAATAATAATAATAGTATCAGTTGAAGTTGAATCATCATTTCCTCGTCTAGGTGTTGACGTTGCAATAGTTGTAGTAGTAATATTAAGAATAATAATAATAGTAATGGTAGCAGTAGAAGTAGTAGTAGTAAAAGTCCAAGTACTCAGGAAGATATCGCTCTCTGTAGAATAGACAAAGAAAAAAGAATAAACACAATCATATAGAGCAAGTACTCTAACGCGGAAATGATCATACACACACATGCGTTTTCAATCTGGGGAAAGTAAAGTGAAAGTGGTGAGACAATCGGACCTGCACAAAGGTCTCTGCTCTTTCTCGCATATGAATCGTCAGCTGTTTCTCATACTGTATTATCTGCACGAGGAGAAAGTGAATTGGACTAGAGTACGCAAAAATATCAACAATTGTTTTTAAATAATTAATTTATTACTTTCTTTCGTTTTCTTTTCTCTACAGCCTGGCTGACTGACGAATGGAGAAAAGTGATCGTTTGGTTGTGTGTGTACAAAGAGGTATGAGAGAGAGAGAGGGAGAAAGAAAGAAAAGGTAAAAGTAATTGCACATCCATTTTATATGACATGGTCGTCGTGCATCGTGTAACCGTACCTTTATCTGGCATTTCTGTTGTTGTTTCTTGCCAAGTTCAGTACAGCAACAAAAGCAATACGCAGCAAATAATGGTCTGTACCTGTGTGTTATATGCATGCTTTTAGCTGCGTACTTAACCTTGACAAGGAAGAATGAGAGAGAGTGAAGAAAAAAGTGAAAGCTATGGAATGCCTTTCTATTGTTTTTCACGCTGAAATGGTATTACAGCGTGGTATCGTAGTTGTCGTTGCCCTTTAATCATGTCATCATGACCGTACTCAGATACATACTTATACTTCGGATGTCATGCTTATTTCCCCATAAATGCCAATCATCATGACGGAAACGACGATGGCCAAAATATATATTTTTATAGCTGTTGCCCAATTACATGAAAAGCTTGCTGCTACTATACTGGGTAACAACTTTTTTTCTAGAAAATATTCAGCTTTCCAAAAAGCCGTTATGAATTTACTCAACCTCCTTGTCTCTTATTTGTCGTTATAGTCTTGTTAACATAAATTTTGAAGGTAGTAAAACGTTGGGATCACTCTAGATTTTTTTAACGCCAAATATATGCTGGTACGCTAAATACCACTCAGAGAGTCGAGTATTTTTTTTTTCTAAAGGGAAAACGATTTCCTGTGGAAAATGTGCCAAGGCATACATATGGTGCGTCAGCTTCACTACATTCCATAATATGCGAGCTTAAATATTTTATATGGAGAAAAGTAGCACTAAAACATCATGAGCACGTTTAAGACTTTGTTTTTGTCACTTATGTTATACCTATTCATTTATATTATAAATCATGACAAAGGGGAACGTCGGAAAATTGTTGGAAAATACGATCATCATTATCGTCCAAGCGATGAAACCCAGCCGCTTCAAGATGAGTGCTGTTTGGCACACTGCGGTGGTTTCCACAAGAGACAATAGTGATGAAAAGGCTTCTTCATAAAACTACATGCTCCACTATAATAAGTACAATAAGACTGACGTTGTCGACATCATCGCCAGAGCAAAAGGGAAGGGAGGGGGAGGAGCAGGTAGCCATTGTACTGTAGTAGCATTCCTTCATGTTTGTTGTTGCAAGGGTAGTAAAAAGTGGCGAGCGTAGTATCACTAACAATTTTTGTAAATGGAAGTCTACGTTGGTCCTTCATGCGATAGCAGCACTGAAAATTGGACTGAGCTCCCAGCAGCACCACTACTTCTGCCTGCTGCTCCACTCTTAAAGATAAGTAGTATAAATGGTTTAGTGGAAAGGAAGGGTAAAACATGACTATCATCGTCATCATCATCTTTGAAACGAGAGAATGAGTGTGAAATGTAGTAGAAGTGTAACTATGTGAGTTGAGTGAGGCTAACAGAGAGAAAATGAGAATGGAATGGGATTGAAGAGGAGAAAAAGGGTTTCTCGTCCATTTTTTCGTCTTTCTTTCTTTCTCCTACACATTTTGCCTCCATCATTTGAGCTCACTCACAGTCTCCTCTGCTTCTCCCTTTCTTCTCGATATATACATGTATATTTTTTTGCCTCAGCAGCTCGATCAATATCAATGCAGCGTTTTCTCCGTGGTCTATGCACCAAAAACTCGGAGTCAACTGGAGTGCCTCCGTCTACAACAACGTCGTCAGAGAAAGAGAGAAAGCAGCAGACCTTGGTTTGTTGTGCTCCTATGCTTCCCTTTTTTTATGTTACTCCCCATACTACTACTCTACTCCACTATGATCCTCTCTGGTGGTCTGGTCTGGTCTGTCGTCCTCAATATACATTCATACACTCCTACTTTTACTTACTTTACTAACTCCCTCACTCACACTCAGTCAGTCACTCAGTCAGGAGAAGAAGCGAGAAGAGCTGCTGCTACTGCTGCCGTTGTTTTGTATAAAAAAAGAGAACTTTCTCTGCCAGCTTTCCTCTTCACTTGCGTTCCTCTTTTCTTGCTCCTTATTTCTCTTCCTTTCTCATTGTAAAAGAGAATTCGAAAATCTATGTTTCCTTTTTGTATCGTCAGTCTAGTAATGTGTTCTTTTCAGATTGAGCATATAGGTAAGCATGTATGCAATTCACATGATGTACAAGCAACACTACTAGAAGAGGTGATTTCGCTATCAATGGTGCTACATGTTTATGTACATCCAATTCCTTTTCACAGACAATGTACACAAGTCCCCCTTTTTTCCTTTTAAGTCAAGCCGTCTGCCTTTCTCCCTTTAACATTATTATGCTCCAGAGTACTTAACATTTACCGTTCCACGATACATCCAATATGGTATACAATACACATGATGTTGTATGCATGTAGTATAATTTGTAGCCTTCCTATAGCCACAGAGACTGTGGAGACAAAAAATGAGAGACGGCCACTTTCACTTGCTACTACTTTTACTCACATTAACCACCCTGCCCAGTCCTGTTGACTTTCAAGAAAGAAGGGGAACAAAATAACAGGACTAAACATTGGACTACTTCTCATTCTCATTCCCTTCTTTCCCATTCCTTTTGCAGCTGTGTAGCCGAGCCGTTGGAGTAGCAGTGGTGGTTTTATTAGTTACATGGGATGTGGAAAAAGGAGGAGGCCTTCAGTTTTTAAAAATACACACGCTCTTTTCCCTAATTTTTTTCTCCTTTTCGCTTAAAATATGTATGACATATCATGTAGACTGCCATGGAAATAAATGCAAGCATTATATTATAGGCATAAACACTAACAAAATGCAATAAGCTTTCGTACATTCATGCCTTCTGAATACATTTCACTCATTCACGATAAGTTAGGTAATGTATTGTTTGTACTATCTGTTCTACACTTTACTTGATATGCTCGTGTATTTACATTGTCAAGGGAACATTTTTCATGGACGGCAACGACAACCAAGCCGCGTTATATTTTCTCTTGTATATATGCTTTGTAGACATTACGTCCCTATATTACAAAATATAAAGGGAAGTGGGCTGAGACAGGTTTTTGGAAACTGGACTAGAATCTACTGCTGCTTTACATTCCAGTTGCTTTGGGTAGAGTCTGACAACATTGAAAAATATATGTGCAACATGCTGAGCATTAATTGTTGAGGGAGAAATTTGTATTTCATTACTGCCATGGTGGCTGAAATGCGAAAAACTGTGCCTTCTTGAATTGGACTAAAAGCAACTTTAGCCGTAAGATGCCATTTTATATGTATGCATTGGCTTTTATATTTTAAGGTGAAATTGTCCTGAACAAAAACGAAAACATTTGTTTATTCTTATTTTTTAAGAATATTGTTGATTCAATGTTTAAGCCCTTTTTGACCTATCGATTCTAAGTAAGAACAATTATGGTAATGCTGTTCCGTTGGGACGCCTGCTTTTTCTGGATAGACGCTCGTCCAACACAAATAATATATAATAGTAACATAGTTGATTTTATATAAATTTGTGAAGAAAAAGTGCTCCAAATGCAAGATAACTGTCTCCTTTAGTATGATAACTTTCTAGGAAAGTAAGAAAAAATCAGAACTCCTACCACTTTATTCTAGCCCCTTGGATTATATAAGCTCGTATGATACATCAATCAAATGCTGTTGAGCGACACAATGTCCCCTGTATTCTATTTTCGTTACCCGGAGGTTGAAAAATGATCTTTACTTTATTCGCAATAATCGTTCATACAGTTTTTAAAATAAAATTTGCTTTTCATAGAGAGTCTTTTGCCTTCCTTAAAACTTCCGGCGGCACTTTTTAGCTCAACTGCTTGCATGATTTAGTAGCACTATATTTATGTTTCAGGAAGGTTGTAGTCGTAAAAATAAGAAGAATTGAGTTAGCAGAAAAAATAGAAGAGAAATAAAAAGCCTTTAAAGTGAGGTGAACGGTGGAAAATTTACTGTAAAGTAGATACATTTTTTTAGATGAAGAAGGATAAGTAGGAAAGGTAAGCTCTTCTTAGAAAGGACAAGCACTTATGAGCAGTATGCGACAACCAGGCTTCAGCTTTTCTGTCTCGTTTATCATGCATATTAAATGCAAACAAGAAGTACTGCGCTGTCAGTCGCTGAGGAAAGAAACTTCATGTTGGAGTGAAGCGAAAAAAAAATGTGGCTAAAAATGCTGATTATTTCCTGTTGAGAGAGCATGAAGAACTGTAACAGTGCGACAAAGAACACGCCGTCTCCTAGGAACGAAGTGAGCAGAAGTCGTAATAGTTTGTCGTAACTTTGGCCTGTCTACTAGTTGGACACGACTACGACAAGAGAATATCATTATCGTGATGATGATGATGTTGATCATCCTCAGATGAAAAGGAGCGTCATGAATAAGAGAATAGGCCAACGACATAAGTTTATGAAAAAGGGAAAGTTGTAATGTCCCTTGTGAAAAAAAAAATTCATCCTAAGTTATACTTATATAATCTACATCTTACGCATTCCACGTTAGTGAAAAAGGATCTGAGGAAAATAAATGCTACGTTTATTTGTTCTCTTGCTGTTTTGGTGTTAAACAAGCAGAAACGTTGACGTGTGAGAGAAACAAAGAAAAAGGTGTGCAAGGTAAGAAGACAGTGGGCGTATTATGGATAGTAAAGTTGAACATTTTGAAAATAAAATACAAAGAAATGACAAGAAACAGAGTTAATGGTGGGTAGTGAATTTTTTAGATGAGCCTTTGTAGAATCTCTTTACATTTTTTTGGAGATGATGTCACATCCTTTGGAATGAAATAGGAATAATGAAACTGTGGAATAATTGGGGCATTATGAGGAAATTATATATTATAGAGAATGGTGTGTTATTTATGTTTCAACTTTTTTGCCAAGTGCCAAGTCATCTCTAAAGTTTGGACGTAGCGGTGTGAGTTATCTCAATTATTTCTTTATCTGAGATTATTATTGAACTTTTGCAAGTGGTGGAATCGACTATGTGTGGAAAAGGGAGAGAAAGAGCGAGAAATCCTTTGGTATGAATATTATTCTCTGCGAAAACGACATAACTGAAGACAAAGGGAGAAACATATATATGTGGGGAGAGACAATTGTAACAAAAGAGAAGAACAAGTGGTCATACCGTGTGGTCAAACGTCTGTTTCTATACGAGGCGTACAGCTATTTCTAGGCTTGGATGGGTTGGCATTCCCGAGCTTCTTCGTCAACTCTGCCTCGTTCAGCTCTATGATGTCCGAGGACGACTCGGAAATAGAGCCGGCGTCCGGATTCGAATACCCTGCGTTAATATCAGTATCATCAACAACATGAACAAACATTATTATCACCATTTTTCCACTGATTTGCTTCTTCAAGACAAATTGTGTAAAGAGGTAAAGTTACTGCATGAAAGCATCATTAAATATTTTCAAAAAAGAAACCAAGGAACATATTTACCTACAAAAAAACTGGTAGACATACAACTATCTAATGATTTTTATATGCAAGCATATACTTTTAATATAGTTTTTATTTCGTTCACTCCATTCTTGTAAGTAACTCACCTAATGTGCCGGGTAGGTAGGGGCAGCTGGTGACGTGATTAAAGTTCTGCGACTGCATCTCCTCCTGGTCTGTCTCACGATGGTAGAAGTAGTTGAAATTGGACACGATGACAGGCACAGGTAAAGCGATTGTCAAGACACCGGCAATGGCACACAATGAACCGACTATCTTACCCCACACACCCACCGGCCTGTCTCCCCGTCAATCCCACAACCAATAACATTCACACAGTCATCAACCCATGACAAGATGAGTAAGAATAAGAAGTTGAAAGTATGGTCGTTAATGGATTAGGTGATGTTGGGAGCAGCAGTTGTCGTTCCACGAAACAGATCACGCATCCACATTTATTTACCCATCAGAGTGGAAGAAACACCAAACAAAGAAATGCAATTAGAGTTTGAACAGTAGAAGATCTTGCTGATAAATAAAATATGGGATATCAAGATCATCACCACCATTAGCATCGCTTCACCATCATTATTATCTTTTTTTTTTGGAAAACATTAGTATAAATGTATAAGGTTAGGAAAAACTTTTTTCAACTAGCTCTTCTACAGAACAGCGTGCTATTTTAATGGATAAGTTGTTATGTTTTTGGTTCTTGTCAAGCATTTCTACTTTCTAACTAACAAAACTATTTTCTAAACAGATCAGCTATTATGAAACATACAAACAAATAAATCATAATGAAAGGTATCAGAAGACTATTATGTATTGTAACATTTGACTATGACTAAATAGAGGTAAGCATTTTGCATAGTAGCATGCGCTAAATAGGTAACTAAATGACTGAAAACGAGTAACAAATAGTAAGACTGATCTACAATTTTTAAGTTTTTAACTATCATTGACTAATACTTTGAAAATCTAGCAACAATAAAAGTTAAGAGTAAAAAAAATTAAAGAAGAAGAAGAAGACAAATTAATTTAAGGTAAGCTACTACTATTGTTATTATTGTTACACGGCATTATTCATTAGTAGAGTTGATTGCGTGCTGAGAAATGTCAACCAGAGAAAGAGAGACAGAGAGAGACAGAGAGAGATCATAGCAAGTAATCATGATTTGGGTTAGTTCTTGTGTATGATTTAATATAAACAAAGATTTGTTGAAGCATGGCATAGATACATTTTTTTTCAACACTGACTCAGGTCCCAGTCAAATTTTGCAGGATGTCATTTATTCTTGTGAGAACTTCGTGACAGCTCTTGTAAATCGATTTAAGTGTGTGCGATTCAAAAGTTAAAAACGCGTGGACATGTAGTATGATAAACAGTGATAGGTTTACCTTGTGTTTTAGTACAATTTTTTATAGGTATTTATACATTTCTTTGTGGGACTGCCACGGGAAAATCTTTTCGGTTGTGAAGAAAAAGGAAAGTGAAGAGAAAGTACGCTACTGAGTGTACCCTCCTTTTTCTCGTGTAATGAATGATGGACGGTGATAACGATAAGATTAAGGTTGGCGCTGACAAGGGTAAAAATAAACTTTGCCATTGTATTTCACTCAAAGATCACCATCATCCTCATCCCTGTCACATCGCAAATCAAAAGTAAAGTTTATAAGAACACATGGGCTTCACTATACACACTTTCAGCCTAGTCAAGCTTTGCAAGTTAAAAGAAATGTCGAGAAGATTTCTACCTGAGTAGCGTTCGATAAAAATCCCGAAAGGGAGAAGAATGAAAAAATGTACATATCGTCCGCTAACTGCTCGTTTTGTACCTATTTTACGGTCTCCAATGACTTTGGAAGGACATTCGTTTACTTAGATGGTTGAAGTTGTAAATTAGTGACAAGGGACTGACTATTTAGACGAGTTTAGGTTAACAAGTAAAATTCTTTAAAAGAAATAGTATCCATCTTTACTTTTTTAAATATAGCACATCCATCTCAATAATATTTTTGTATTCATGGCGAAATACTACAACTGATAGCACAAGTCACACGGAATAGGACGATAGCATTGGGATGAAAACTGTTAGATCGTAATTGATTGATAGATCGGTTGATTTTCGTGCTTTAAAAGTGCTCTGTAATTAATGAGTAGTCAATTGACAGTTGGAGTGACATTATATGTATGGTTTACAATGAGCGACAGATAGCGAGATTAGATGGAACACGAGGGAGGCAGGTTTTAGGACAAGAGAAGTTAATTGGTTTCGTTGACGACTGAGTTTTTAGAACAAAATACCGAACTTTATATGTACATCTTTTCTAGTTGAGATATTAATGATGATGAGGATGTTGATATTGATGTGATGATGAAATTTTTGTTTGGGGGTTAGAAAATATATTAAAGTAAAATCTATGATAGAGAGAAAGAGAGACAGAAAGAGTGTGAGTGAAAGAGAGATAGAGAGATAGAAAGAGGAAATCATAGAAAATAATAGTAAGGCGAATAATTTAGTTAGTTATTTATATTTTTGAGGATCATACGTCATGTCACCGTAGCCCACTGTCGTCATGGTAACGACCGCCCACCAGAATGCATCGGGAATAGACTTGAAGTAAGAATGTTCAGTGCCAGCCTCTGCGAAGTAGACAGCACTTGAAAATAGAACCACACCTGGAAAAGAATATAGGAAAATAGCAGTGATTTTTCTTGTTCGCAGAGCGGTCTCATCAATTTTCAACTAATTTCTTTCATGTTGTAACATTTTTGGTTGCATTATATGAGGCAGTTATGAAATCAATATGAAAACATGAAATATTTAGCAAGCCTTGAAAGTCATCATGAGTAATGCACACATATCAAAATGAAGCCTTTGATTCGCTACATCTGATTTCTGACAAGGACCAATTTTGTCAAAATCAATTGCAATGAATGGAACGCAGGTGAATGATGTATGTAATGTGATCCATGATTTATGTGATAATAAACCAAATAAATGGAGAATTGAAGAAATCCTTATTGTTACCTTCCTACACAATGTTGACATTCTCAGCAGAAAAAAAACAATTGAAATTTGTGATTGCTTCGTCGTAAAAGATTGTTTGATACGTAATGTACCTAAATCAGTATTTGCGCGGGCGATAATATACAACTTACGGTATTACCTGAATTAAAATAATCTTCGTATATTATTATGTATAGATGATTATTATAAAGATTATACGTATACATGCAACACAATACCACACCACCAATCACAACGCAAAAAATAGTACGATGGATGGGGGAATATGAGAATTAGATAATTATCGATAACAAGTACTTTGTAACATGGAACTCACATCACGACCGAACTTACTTTCCAATTATGGCACACATACACACATACATACACACACGGCAGATATAGAAATAGAACAGCCTAACGATTAAGTTGAAAAAAGGGTGAAGGACATGATATATTATTATTATTATTATTCTGAGTTTTGAACGAAGAAACACACACACACACATACAGGCACAAAATCGCTTTTACACGCCAGCTTCTGATACATAAACACAGAGTTAAAATTCGATGATGACATTTTGATAGAGTAATATTACCATTATAATTATTATCATTAATTAGTATGCATGGCGACATGAAGAAACATGTAAAGCCCACATGGCAACACGGCGTTTTTATCAGAGGAAAGAATAAACACTTTAAAGATGACATGTTACTTAAACGAGGAATGGCGATATTACCAAGGGCGGCACAAGTTTTGAGGTACTGTACAACGAACTATAGCACATAGCTAATAAGTACACAATATAAAGAGTACTGACCATGAAAAAAGATAAGTACATAGACTCATAGAAATACATTCAATCATGCCAACTTGCGAAATATGCTGAGAAGGAAGGAAGGGGTATAATATTTTGTATAAAGAAGTGTTTTTTAAAAAAAGAAATGGAGTGGAGTCAGTGGCATGATAAAAAGTAAAGGGGCGGTGATTTGACCAGGTTGATTATTTTTGTTACCTCATGTCACCATAGCCAACTGTTGTGGTGGTAATGAGAGCCCACCAGAATGCGTCAGGTATTGACCTGAACGTAGAGCCATACTCGTGAGCATCACAATGGTATACAGTACTTGCGAATAGAACAATTCCTGTTGGAAGAAGAACAATGACGAGAGGAAAAAAGTACATAATAGAAAAAAATACAATAGCACAGCGTACACTCTGGTATGAAAACACCAAATTAATAGGGCAAAGAAGTAGGGAACGTGTTTAAAAATTCACTCAGGTTTTCAAAACAGAAAAATTTCTTTCCACATTCGTACTTTCACACTTTTAATTAATACGATAATCTTTAGTAACCGTTACTATTACGTCGTTTCAACGTATCTAATTTTCACTACTACGTTTCAATCAAAGTTCTAGCTTTCAATGGATATCGAAAAATGCCTAAAAATTCTCATTGACGTTAATTGATTAAAGTATAGAACTGTAATCAGAGCTAAGGATTCAAAGATAAAAGCATTTTCTGGTCAATAAAGTATGAATCTTTTGTTTAAAGCTCCCATTGTTGCTTTCAATTATTTAGTGTTGCTGGCAGCAACCATGAATCTACACTGTCACACATGAACATAACTTGAACATAAAATGAATTACTGTTATCGCAGCAGAAAAAGTATACAATACTTGTTTTTTTAGATAGCTTTAAATAATTGAATTAATTTTAACCATAATATTTTAAATTAATGGACTTCCCTAAAGCCGAAACCAGAACCATTCTGTTCATAAAAAATTATAACTCATTCATGAGCACTGGTAGCGGAATGATGAATAGGACAAAAATGTACCTATTTATTCGTAACATGGTTAGGTCCCCAGGGGGACGTTACACGCAATGTTTCACATTCTAATCGTGCCTTAGTTCTCTATCTATCCACACTTCCATTCATAGACAATTCAAACACACATATCATTCCATGCATGGTATCAGTGGGTAAAACACTTTTCTAACGATGACAACACAAATAACTATCATGAGTTATTTTAATCGATTACAAATCCACACAGAGTTTCGACTTCATAACTTTTTCTCGTGTAATTCGTTTACCTAGTTTTATTAGCCTTTACGCCAAGCATCTAAATGATGATTTATTCCTACCATCATTCATTATTCCGTGTGTTTCTCGTCTTCAAAGTTACCCTTTGCATCAGCAGGTTTTTTTTTGTGGAAAATACTTCCGCTTAAAGCAACGAGTTTACATTAAAAATTAAAGAAAGGCACACTTCATTTTTTTTACCGTTGCCGTCTCATTCTACCCCAACGATTTCCAGTTTTGTCCATTGATTCCGGCTCCAACATTCCTTATTTTAGATTTCAAACTTAATGATCCTAACACACAGCCACCATGGTCATCAATGTTACTTTATATCCTACTGAAAATCTTGTAAGTACGTACGCATCATAAAACCTTTTCTCTTCATTTTTTGCGTTGTAAAGAAAATTTATTCAGAAAGTTTTATATACACTTATGCGACATTCTACAATTCAGAATCTAGCTAAGACCTCTACTTATTATTCAGTACGGGACGTAACAAAATCTATAAACTTCTTTTTAACAATTGTACTTACGTGTTATTTGGAACGAATGATGCTACATTTCTGCTGATGAATTGTAATTAGTGATCCTACTGATGGCTTATATTCTAATGTTTTCGCGGTGTGCTTTCACCGCCATTATATAGTCAAATCGTAAATGATTCTGGCGCCAATCGAGAAAAAATACGTATGAGAGGTTTCACAAAAAAAGAGTGGGTTGAATTCCGACTGATGAATGGAACATCATACATCATCTTCATGAATGATATTTCGTGTTTTCGTGCGCGTCATCAAATATGAATAAATATTTGCCCCATCATGCATACATTTACCTATGAGTAATTGTACGGTTGTATGCTTTTGTAAAATATTTGGTTTGAGCATTTTTTAACAGATCAATGAGAGATGATGAATTACTGCGTTAAAAAAATTATGGAACCCATGGTGGCTAAATGATTAAGTTGATGCAATATTTTTTACATGGGTATGCATAATAATAAGAAAGTGAAAGAGTCAACTGACGAGAGATGTGCGTGTTTGTTGTACTTACCAATGAAAAGGAAGAAAATGAGCAATCCAAGTTCTCTCATGGAAGCCTTAAGAGTTCTTCCGAGGATTTGAAGTCCCTTAGAATGTCTGGAGAGCTTGAAAATTCGGAAAACTCTGACTAATCGTATAACTCTGAGAATGGCGAGTGACATGGCTTGGTTGGAGGCGGAGTCTTGTTTCGTCTTAGGGACGATTGGCTCGTTGTCATCCTCAGCGAGGACGGTGGCCAGTGTCAAAAAGTACGGAATGATTGCTATCAAGTCTATGATATTCATAACGTCACGGAAAAATAACAATTTATTGGGACACGAGAGAAACCGGACGATTAACTCAAAGGAGAACCACACTATACATATCGTCTCGGTGAGAAAGAAGGGATCTGTTTGTGAAAAAGAAAACAAATAGAAAATAGATTAGGAACAGTGACAAATGACATAATATTATTATGTTTCCATCAAAATTTTAATTTTCGATTAACATACCTGTGAGGTCAGGCACTTCATCTTCTTCGACTAATGTTGTATTGTTCGTCACTTGGTGCAGCGTGTAGTGTTTAAACTCGGGTAGTGTCTCCAGACAAAAGATAACAATTGACAAGAGGATCACAAACACCGAAATGATGGCCACAACTCGAGCCTGCTGCGAGCTCTCTGGGTATTCGAACAACAACCATACTTTCCGCTGGAACAAATTATCAGGGAGGGGCTTCTCCTCCTCCTTGATAAAACCTTCGTCCTCCCTGGAATAGATAAGGATCAACACAACGTCACATTTACATAAGTGCATAAAAATGTACATAAGTTTTGTCAAGTTTTGAAGTTTTGAGTGTTTGTCTGTCTGTCTGATTTCAGACAGGTAACATCAGACATAATATGTTTCATGAGTTTGTCTGTCCACCCACCTGAATTTGTTCGTGGCCAACTCTCCCAGCTCGTAAAATTTGATTTCTTCAGCGAAGACGTCGAGAGGCACATTGACAGGCCGACGTAATCGACCTCCACTTTGGTAGTAATACAGGATGGCATCGAAGCTCGGTCTGTTTCGATCGAAGAAATATTCGTTCCTGAGTGGATCGAAGTACCGGATCCGACGGGCTGGGTCTCCCAACAATGTGTCCGGAAACTGGTTCAGTGTCCGCAGTTGCGTCTCGAACCTTAGTCCGCTCACCTAAATAAAATTGAAAAAGAAAAACCAGCCATTAAGATTCCATTCCTCTAATTTAAATACATCTTGTACATTTCGTGGATCTGTATAATTTTAATATTACGCTTCCTTTTCCTTTGCTCACACTAAAAAACGTTGTAATTTATACCAATCGCATCATCAAATCATCATTACGAATCCCTTTTCTATTCACTCAACCGCGAACGCCAAAAAAATGCTTGGGAGGTTTGTTCGTGCTACCGTTGAATAATATGCTTTCTTACATTCCCCCATTCTCATTCAAATTTCCTTGGCATCCTTCCACAGCTCCACATTTCCCACTTACATTATTCTACTCAAGACAAAAGTAGAGTAACAGAAAAGAACACGGCTTGTAAAAATTTGAGAACGGGAGAAAGTGAGAAGAGAGCAAAAAAACTACAAAAAAAACTACCAAGACCCTACACCATTGCTGCTGAACTGCGTCAAAATTATTATGCACGCACGTTTCACACGTTACTCAAGTTAACATTCCCATTTACCATTATTGTTTTCAACTTCAAAAGTCAGCTCCTGCTGATGAAAAAAGGGAGACCAGACCACCAAAAAGGAAGAAAAACAGAGAAGAGGTGAAAGTAGTAGAGCGGCAGAAATAGGAAATATCGTTATAAGCAAACACATACAACATGTCTTAAAAATTCCTTCCTCCAACGGATTTCATACTACTTGGTAAAGAAACCAACTCATTCATTCTCAACTCTCTCTACTTGTCTTTCTTCCATTGAAAGAGCAAGACAAAGTCACTGCTTTCCTTGTTAACTATGCATACACAAATACACACAGAGGGGGAGAGACACACATTCCAGTGGTAAACGTCTTCTTTCCCATCCTCCTTTTTTCTTTCTCTTTTTTATACTCTCACTCTCCCTTTCTGCGGACGTGTCACATTAAGTTTGAAAAAAAAAATCAATGAATGAATGAAGGGTCGTTGTTACTAGTGTGCATCCACAATCCACACACCACATCAGTCTCATCTATCCAGCTTCCTGCAGAATTGACTCGTGTGTTTGTTTTCTCTAGTTATTGCTTGTTCCAAGCAAAAGGCAAAAAAAAAAGAGTGGAGTAAACATTTTTCTTTTCGGTTGAAGAAAATGACATGATCAAAGTTACCATTTTGTGTGGAGTTTGGTGGTAAATACAATAGCAGATTGTTTTGTTTTTTACGGATATTTTATTACTTTTGATAATAATTAACATGTCGTTATATTATTCAAGGACGAAGTGCCACCGTAATACTGATGGATGTTTGCCTTGTCATTTCATAAATTTATTATAAGATGATTTTGCGATTAAGCATATGATAATCTGGGAGAAAGGAAAGAGTTGTGCAGATGCTGGCCTATAAATAGAGAAAAAAGAGTGAGTAGCACACCACCACACCACTACTGTCGTTCTTTTTCGTGGCCACTTTTTTACTCTCCTTGTTCATGGCTGAGCCGAGAAAAGCCGAGAAACAAAAGAAGCGAGAGAGAGAGAGAAAGAGAAAGACTGATGACGGTGGCATTTGTCTGTGTACACATTTTATAGTGGATATGGAATGCATCTAAGATAGTGATAATTTTTTCTTGAAAAATATGGAGTAAAAGGAAACGATATTTATGCACGCAGATCGTAGATTTGTAATGGATTGGTAATGATGATGATGATGATTAGTCAATCTGACTTTTCTCGATCTCAAGAATGCTTAAGTGCTCTCCGCTTCCACGATAGCATAGCTAGAAAAGGATTGATTGTTTTTTTTGTATGCTTACATTGATGACAACTCGTTCGCAGTCTTGATGGTTGTGCGGGATTGGCTCAAAATGTCCGGTGCCTGTCAGGTGTAATGTCTGCGGAGTTGGCCCTTCATCGTCTTGGCTGCTGAGTTTCGGTAGAGACCTGAGGTTTACACAAATAAAAAAGTATTCTATTAGTTTATATGAACTTATCATGATAAAATGACGATCCATTGTTGTAAATGGAGAAGAATATATGTCTACGTTTCTTTTATACAAACTATTCGACCGAGTTTTTTCTCAATTAAAAACACTTTTTTTTCATCTTTTCAATTTTATATAGCGTTAAACTAGGTGGGCGGCGCATTTGGAGGTTATGGCAATTTAACATTACAAACAATAAGCGATATAAGCATAATAATAAGCATAACACTCAAACTTCTACTGAATCAAAATAGGTGCATGTAGGCAGTGCTTCAATATCAATATCATATACATAATATGAACGACAGAAAAGAAACTTAACAGGTTAAGCATTATGTACTTGATATGGGTGGATGGACAGAATTGTAATGCCACACAGTGGCACATCTTCCAGTTTATCATATCACATCATATCCAGTCACTAAGACCTACCGTTTTCTTTAAACGTCAATCGCTGATATGTAAACAAAGAAAGACTAAAAATTTACTTTCTATTGCACATACCATGAGCAGAGAAAGAGTTGAAGATGTTTTATTTTTCAGAAAAATTCTCGATGCTACTCATGTGGAATTATGAACCGATAATCCTCAATGCTCATCAGCAAGCGTATCTGCTAAATTCTCTTTTTTACAATATATGAGCTTACAAAGCCACACCAAAAAATCACAAAATGTACAAAAACCACATGCCAAGGTCAGACTAGGCTTGCACGCTAAATTTCATATTTGGAAAGTATTTCTCAATCCACAAAAAATAGAATGCAACTTCTGTCCCTTGCTCATCACACACAAAATCTGAAGTTTTGAAACGCAAGAGAGAAAAAGGGAGAGGCTATAAAAGTTGTAACGATTCCTTCCATTTCATCATCGCTTCCATGATGATGATTCAACTCCACCATAAAACATATCTCGTTATATTGCCATTTTTTCCTCGCTCGTGTGGATTGATGATGAGGATGCTTTTGCATTCCATTTCTATTATCATCATAAACCGTTATAATAATATTATGGGGAGAAGCACACTGCGGTGTGTGCGTTTATTATCTGTGATATGCACACTGCTATGTGCTGACGCGGTTATGATGATGATACATCCACGATGTAATGCGGTGTAGTATGGGAGGCACTCTGCTGTGCGACCCTGGGTGAACATTAGCATTCAGCACTAAATAAATAATAAAAAAGGAAGCAAAAAAAACGGGAGAAAACGAGATGGAAAATGATGAAATGAATGAATTTAACCAGACGCCACGCAACACAAACATTCTACTTTTCGTCCCAACTTCTATACAGCAAGGAAAAAAAGCAAAGCCTGAAGAAATGAAAGTCGAGAAGGGAGTTGATTAGGAACAACTAAGCAGAAGAAAACGACGCGGGGAGAAGAAACGAAGGGAGAGAGAGAGAGAGAAAAAAAAATTGAAGAGGGATAATTTTATTACAGCGGCAGTGATGATAACTCTATTTGGACGACGAGGATGATGAGGATCATTATTATTGTTATCATCACATCATGATGTTACATGGGTGGTGAAGATGGTAACATACATCGCTACTACAACTTACTTTCAGCTCTAGTGAGTCTCGTCGAGACTGTATGATATTAACCATACCATACTTTTACTTCAACTGCCATTAGCATTATTAATAGATGAATATGTATGTATAAAAAACGTATGCATAAAAAAACTAGTGCTGCTACTGACATGAGCTGTTGAGCTAGTGGTAAAAAAAAGTGTTGGCAAAAAAGTAGTAGCATCATCATAACTACTAAAATATTAAGAATTTCTGTTTTCGTTGTACGTTTCAAACAGTCAAAGAGTAGATTGTATTTTGTTTTCACAATTTTATTATTAGAGGGTGACGTACTATGCAGTAGTCAGTAGTGTGATCTGATAAGAGTGGTATGGTAAAGGCGGAAGAATATAAAGTGAAATCGATGCCTAGACAGTGATGGCTGCTTGTTATACGGAAGCAAGAGAGGATAATCTTTATGCCACTTTTATTATTCATTCTCTTCCTGCATTCGATGAGGATCAATGCAGTTGTATAAAAAATTGTAAAATATTATTATTACTACTGTTATTATTATTATTATTATTGTTAGGAGAAAGCAAAGCGTCATATGATAAAGGAAATCACTTCCTTCCTGTGAGGAGGGGAAAGTAGAAATGTTGAGTATTGGAAATACAGAAGAATGAGATAGACACTTGGATATGTGGTGAGAACTGGCGAATAAATTTTATGCTAGACACTAGGAAATAATAATTTTTTGATGCTTTTTTTGTATTTACCCACTGAAATCCGTCTTGTTGTGCTCAAGGGGGCAGGGTAAAATGGGGGAGGTGAGGTCGCCAACGGAGAATTTATTGTATGAACGATTAGTTGCCTTAGACAACGAGTGGGAGGTAAGGGAAGGAGTGAGGGACGGTGACCTGAGACCCAGGGCAGTTGGCTGGTCCAGGCCGTCGGGAGAGAGATGTGAAGGCGCTACCCCCCACTTATCGACAAAATCCAGGCGAGAAATTTTGACAGATTTTTTGTGGAGCCCACGTCTACTACGACACACCACAACAGCTGATGCTGACCAATGTAAAAAAAGAAGGTGGAGGTGGTGGTGGTGGTGGCGAGAAAAGCAGGAAATGAGGGGGATCACCACCGAGATCCTCCTCAATGCGCCGGTTGTTCTTTT
>JAQIXW010000969.1:0-22695 GCA_034700685.1 Willowsia buskii
ATACCCCATGTGGTACCCCCTATACCCCCTCTATACATTTATGTACACCCTAGCAAAAATGCGTTGTGACGCCTCTGTTTTCATCATTCATTCCACCCATCCGTTATTCATCTTCTTCACTCAGCAATTTTTCTCTTTCACCCGAATATGCAAACAATTTACTATCTCAATTCTTAAACAAAACTTCGCATATTTCCCTAGTCATCAGACTTTCCAATGCAAAAGTATTTGCAACGCAATGATACTCACTATGACCTCTCTTCTCGATGATAATCGATTAGAAAGAAGATATTTTCATGAAGAAAAAGAGAGGATCAGATCCAACACGAGAAATCCTACAGAGAAAAGAATGAACAATAAACAATCAATATGTTATTTTTACTTCTCTTCGAGAGAGTCATAGTGCCTCCCACTTTTTTTCGAATGAAACTATTTACTATTTTTTACAGTTCAAAAAGAAACAGCTTATCATCCAAAGTATCATTTTTCTTTCGATAAAGACGAGTCTATCTGAGAATTATTGACTCTTTTGTCTACACAAATTTTCAAGCTAAAAGAAATTTTTGAAATGTAATTTTCTTTTTTAAAGAAATAGACTATTGAATAGAATAGATGGTCTCTCTTCAACATTCAAGGTAAAATTTGTAACACTATCAGTGAGACAGAAAGGGAAGATAAACCTGCTCACTTTTCACTTTAACTACACTTAAAACTCGATACTTCTGCAAAAATCTCTACCATTTCATCATTCATGATGGCCTTCTGCCAAAACGAAACAGAGATTCCCGAGAGAGAAAAAATGGTAAAGAAAAACCGTTGTTTCTTGTCTTTATTGCAGAAAGATATCGTCATCATCAGTAAACCGTTTCAGATAAAAAGCACCAGTAATTTCTCCCCTGAGATTAAGAAAGAAGATATTACGTGTTTTTTATTTGTGAGCCGATGAGCACCATTTTAATATGTGTCGTTAGTCGTTGCGTAAACATCGTTTCTTTTTTCTATCTTTTCTCTGGATGCGACGGTTAAAGTCAAACTGAACAACAGCTAATAAATCTTTCTGAATGGTGGTATCCTGTAAAGTTGTTGCTTTTTAAGTTTCCCATAAAATAGGCATAAAGGAGACAACTTTGTATCGCCCTTTCAGATAGTTTGAAAGAGAAGAAAATATTTGTGCGTCTAGTAACATTTCATGTCATGTCATTTTATAATGAATTGCTAACAATTATTTTATTCTCTCTAAATTCCGTTGAGACTCTTGCATGTGGAGTGTGTGGGGTTCAATTTTTTCATACATTAATTTCCTATCTTAATTAATCTTTCTTCACACTAGGGACGCAATGAGGAAGAAAAGTAATGCACCAACTGGTCATTTTGAAGACAAAGACAACATGGTTTAAAAAGTTGGCGGATAAGCTTCCACAGTAGTTTTCTGCAATATAATTTTTTATTTCTTAGATCTCCTATCATCTCAAATTTACGATAAGTTTTTAAGGATTTAATATCTATTATGGTATAGTATAGGTATCGTTGATTATTATAATTATATTCCTTGGTTTTAAATGAAGTTTTAAAGGTTTTTGCTTTTATAAAAAATCATAATTTGCTCCAGAGCTATATTCTAATTTAAAGTTTACATAATAATGAGAGGTACATTATTACGCTTTGTTTATTATAATGCATTATTGGCTAATTTTATCAAGTACGTTTTTATAATAATACCATTAAATTATCAGCATCATGTTTCTCTCGTAATTTTCAATGTATTTAAAAACTCAAGCTTTTTAGCCCTATAAGCAGTCAACTTATCTGATAATCTTTATGTAAAGACGATAATATAATAATTAAAATGTTTTTTATTCTTAAATATTTTGTACAACAATACAAGCAAAAAAAATTGAGATATACAAAAAACAAAGAGACTTTAACAAATTATATAACATAACAATAATTATTATGTAAGAAGAACATTCACGCATTTATAGACAGATATAGATAATATTTTGAAGAGAGAATGCACCAGCGAAAACAGTCAACATTTAGTTACCAAATTGCTATCATGAACAATTAAACCTTCTCTTAAAAATAGTTAAGTATTTTAAACATGTTAATTACTCTGTCTGTACACTGAACTTTCACATTGTCCAAAATTTACACAGGCTCAAAAAAGCTCTTAAAAATTATACATTATTTGCATGCAATCTTACACACACGTATAGACACACTTCAAAGAAAGTATGTTGAATAATTTTATTCTTAACTACAGTCAATAGTAATTAAAATTTAATGGTTGTACTGGTACTCTGCTGAGAGCCCATACATATTTTTAGGAATCTGAGAAAACGCAGTTTTGATTCATTTGACCTTTAAGTTTTTGTTTACTGTTGTTTTGACCAGCTAGTAGATTTCTTGGAGGAAATAGTCAGCATGAGTTAAATCTTAACTATGGGACGTGAGTATAGAATCTCTCCAGAGGGATGAGAGAGGTCGGTCGTATCTGTCGACATTTATCGCAGGAGTCAAAGTTCATAAAAATAAAGCATTTCACTTAAAACCAACGTTCTAAATATTTCCGTTTTTCTAGCAGAGAGTAGTGCCACTGAAAGATGGCTGGTTAAGTTACTGTCTCACTAATTTTACTTATTCTATGTTTAAATATTACTTTTTGGTTCTTTCGTTAAAGTTACGTCAAAGTTTCATAAATAGAATGTGTGCTAAATTCTTTGCTTTCTCTAAAATAGATATTTTCTGAAGGGCAAGGAAAACATTGGAGGTGAGCTGCCTGTTTATGACTACATTTTAAAATGAACAAGTTGTAATTTGAAATAGAGAAAAAATCTTAACAATTTTTATAAACTCTTTTTTAAATGCATAAGGCATTTAAACCAGGTAATCCGAATCAGTTTTTTTGTTACATGACTTAAATCAGATTATCAGATGTGTGTGCTGCTGGCCCTCCTCTACTAAAAATTAGTTTAAAACAGGTGCTTAATGAATTTGAATAATTTAATTAAGTATTTTTAGTCCATATCATTCATAGAGCCTCCTCCTTCTCCCCCACCGACCACCACACTCAATGGCTTATGATTCTCCTCCCCTTCCATTACGCCGCCATCAATGTCATCATCATTTCCACCACGATGAAGGAGCGAAAGCTGCTGCTGTTGGTGATGCTGTTGGGGTCGGAGGGGATGTGTGTTAAAGTCTGAAATAATTCGTAAATGCTGCTGGAGGGATGGTGGCTCATTCTCAAAGTGGATTTGCCGCACGATCGGAGCACTAAACTTCTTCAGAAGGTCTGAAAACAGCTTTTCCTCTTTGCGAATCCACGGTCTCCTGTCGTCTAGTAGCTGGTAGGGAGTGAGGTGCACGTGGATGGTGACACCGAGTCGAGTGAGCGTTTCCAGAAGAGATCGGGATGTGATCCATGTATTCTTTCCGCCATTGTGTCCCCCGTCCAGCCAGTACATGTCCTTAATACAGTGGAGGAAATCGTCCATTGTGAGGTCATCGGGAGTTAAAGTCTGAAAACAAATATGGACAACAACATTAAATGCTATTACAGTTTTATACGGAGAAAATTAACTACGCATATTTTTAATTGAAGCAATAATGTACCTTTAAATAATGAAATTCGTAGAGTAACTGGTTGAGTACGACACACCCTTTGCTGAATCCCACTAAACTAATCCAAGCCCGATCCAATCGAACAATTTTGGCGTTTGTTTTACTCTTCAAACTTTTCTTACTACTAGACTTACTGCTACTACCATTAGTACTACTGCTATTATTACACTGGCGTCCCCCTCCTTCCGTTGGCGTTGAGGCTGCGTCTCCTCCCCTGATTGAGGAGGCTGTTGATGAGGACGACTCATCAACTGTGGTAGACGACACTGTGGAATCTTCGTCAGTGTTGTTGCTATTATTACAGTTGGACTTTCCTTCCGTGTTTCCACAATCCTTATCCTTTATTTTGTTCACCTGATTTTTACTAACATTTACTCCCTCATCCTCCCCCGAATCTACTGGATCATCTTCTCCTTTCGTTGACGATGTGGTGGCTTCCTTGTTGCTGGCAATTCGTTTGGATAGGTTTTGAAGAAGTAGCTCGAGGTGATGAAGTGAGTGATGGGTAATTACGTGTTCCGGGGCGCCTGTGTGGTTGCAGTGGACAAAGTTATCGTAACAGCTAAAAGTCAACATCTGAATACGACTAGGTCTCACGACCGCAATGTGATGTTCAGGAAACTGCTTCTGGATTTGGAGGGCGGTAGCTTCCAGATTGAATTGGACGTAGTTCCTATGATCTCTGTGTTGTTCCATCATTTCCGGGAAATCCTTTAAAGCAATAATTTAGAGGATCAGGTAAATTCAAACAAGACCATAATGTATAAAACAACTTTAATTTTACATGATTTTTCCATACCTGAATATCACCTCCAAAAAACAGGATAACTTTTGGTTTCTCATTTTCATCCCCTTCTCCTCCACTTCCTTTTTGTGACGATGACTGTGCGTCCGTTTCCGTCGTTGACTCTGTCGAACAACTAGTATTACTACTCGACTCTGTGGAGGAGGATGACTCCTCATGATTATTAGTGTTTCCACAAGCACTCCGCAGTAAACTTTTTAAAGGAGAACAATACACAATGTCATTCCTTCTTCCATCGAATCCTTCTACTTGCAGGTATCTCGTAGGCGCCGGTTGACAGGAGGTATCCAGACTTGGGGATTGGTGATGGTGCTGGAGGTGATGATGATGATGATGATGGTGATTCTGATTTCCCTCTAGTACAGATGATAGTCCTCCAACTACTCCACTCACGCTACCTACAAGTTCACTCAGCGCACTCGCAGCAGTCACCGGATTCATCACATCATCCTCATCGTCCTCCTCGTCATCATCGTCTACAATCCCATCGTCCAAAGCTGTGTTTAGCATCTCATCAGTTCCGTTCTGGTTCTCAACCCCCAAATCATTGCTCTCTGTGATGATGACCCCACCACCTCCGCCACCCACATGCTCACCCTTACTATTCGCTGGAGTGCTTTCGTCGTCACTCATCCCACTAACCATGCTTTCAGTTTCGTCCATTTTTTTTACAAAAACTCTTCCCACTATTTTAACCTGTGTTCAGTGTAACCAACTAAGATTTTCCTTCCTCTTGACTCCAGCCAGTTCAGGGTGACGGTCGCCCGACCAGGTACACAAGCAGCAAGAGCAATCTTCCTCCTAATTGGTTTTGTTTGATTAGCAGCGCAGGAACCTTGAGCGGCCAACTTTAATACGGAATAGAAATTAAAATTTAGAAGAGAGATAACCAACAATAATTAGTTTGTCAGCTGCCACATTTACATTTTCCCAACATTGACTGATGGCTTTTCATCTCCAGATAATCTAAATCTATGAGCTTGAGAACAATTTAAAAAAAGTGGTTTGGTCCATTTGTAAAACATTGAGGATGAAAGAAAGTGAGAGTTGATGCAGAGATGTTGAGATGTTATCATAATAATGGGCTTGTCAACGGCTCCTTTTTCGCTTCCATAAATACATCTAATTGCTACTAGGAATCTTCTCTTATCATCATCTAATCATAATTATATTGAGAATGACTGGTGAATGCAGTGAATGTGTGAGAGGAGATATTCTTCAGTCTTTCTATTCAAACATTTCTTATTTTCCAGAGAGAAGAATTTTTATTTTATTTTTGCGCTATTTGCAATCTGCACACGTGCACTCATGTCTCACGTAATGGAACACATCCTTCACATCACTCTTCAACTGTTTCAACTTGGCAAGGACCTCCTCTCTCAGGAGATTATAGCACATGGCCACCAAGCCGAGACCCAGCAGCAAATAAATAAAGTTTATCACGAGTTTCGTTTGGTTGCCCTCCTCCGACTCGTCGATATTCGTCCCTACGACAAGAAAAATATGGAGGAATAAAATCAAGAAATTATGAAGATGATCACCTCTCAAGGGACAAAATATCGCTAAAGGAAAAATCAACCAATGCAGTTAATGAGCCGGTTAGCAAAAACGACACTAATGAGCATTTAGGATCACAGTCAATAAAGCAGCTAGGAGAGGAGCAAGAAAACCAGGAGGAATTGGAGGAAACAAAAAAATCCTAAAAGGGTGACTAGTCAATCTCTCTAGTTTCCGTTGCCAAAAGGAGTGTAGCTCACCTGGAACGAAATCCCCTAAACCTATTTTGCACAAGCTTGTCACACAAAAGTAGACACTGTCGAGATACTCCCAGCCTTCCCACTCGGCGAACATGATGGTGCCAACGCAAATGTAGCTGAAGAGGACGTAAATTGACGCCGAGCTAGGAACAATGATGGTCTCCTCTTCTTCCTCCACAATGGCATGGTGGAGGCGATGATGATGGTGACTGTGACCACTGCCACCTCGGACGGAAGAAATCCCTGAAGATTTCCCACCAGGAATTTGTACAGATTGTTGAGCGCCACCTCCTCCAGGTCCTCCTCCTCCCCCAGCTTGTTGCAGCTGCTCCTCTTGGGCAAGGTTGCAGGAGTTGAGTTTGATGTAAAGCCATTTGAAAATGGAGGCAAGGGCTTTGCCCATGTTCATGAAGTAGAGGATGTAAAGTGGAATGCCAAAAACTGCGTAGAAAATTGTGATCACTTTTCCCCAATCCGTTCTCGGGACGAGATTCCCGTATCCTATCATTGTAAAGATGGACAGTGTGAACATCAAGGCGGCAGGAAAGTTCCACTGTTCTTTTGCCGACCTCCCATCATAACCCTTTTTGACGGCGTCAACCACTTCATTCTGAAACATGTGGAGGGTATCATCCGCCTTCATTCGCCACTCAGTCTCGTTGAATTGATATTCGATATAGTCGGTATACAGTTGGGATGCAGTTTGGTCCCTTGCCGCGCGCACATTGAAGAGAACCGTGTCAGTCAAGGAGTCATCCTGCGTTTCTAACGCCATGAATCCAAACGCACCGACAATCGCATAACCCACGATGATCCCTCCAACGCCAACTTGGGTACACATGAAGGTGGCCACTGAACGACAGCAATTTTTTAACTTTGTATTCCGACCACCCCCAGCCTCAAGATCCATCATGCGTTCGGGATCTTCCCAGGATCGAGAGCGACGTATGGGGGGACGACCCCTCATGGAATGGCGAATTGGACGACCTTTACGTGAACTCATTTTGCCAATATTTTTATTTTCCCTTTCAGAAGTCACAAAACAACTGCTGAAACTATTTGCAGCTCAACTGCTGTATATATTTTGGAATGAACCAACACAGAACACTCGAACTCCCAAGACGAAAACAAATTCGAGCACCTTGTAAAACACTCCATCTTTCAGAACAACTCCTTCTGCCTGTGTGGCATTGCATAGCACAAGGAAATTTGTTTGGAGCAAGTGTGCGTGGCTTGGCTTTTGGCGTGGATTGAGTGTGCAGTGAACTCGGCTGTTGGAACAACAACGCCACACAGCTCCAATGAAAATAGCCAGATGCCCTTTTAGCTAATCCGAGATTCTGACGTGGAGGAAAAATGAAAAATTGGAGAACAATAGCGTTGACATGAAACTGCGTCCTTTTTTAACACAAACCATTCACGACTGCACACACGCACACTGAAACTTCTTCCTGTATTCTCGTCCAATTTCATGCTCAACTTCCACAAACACAACCCATAACACCCCATCCAACTAATTCAACAAGAGCCCTTTTTGATCTTTGACATTTACAAAAGTGAAGAGTGAATCCTTTAAAATGCACTGAATCACCTAACCACTACCACCGACCTCTCACCAACAGGGGATAAAATGGTTCTAAAATTTCGACAATTCCTTTTCATCATTTTGCATAGAAATTTTTTTATCGAGAATATTTCCCAAAGATAAGCCTAGCGCGGAAAGAGCATGGCGCCACGTATGCTCATCCCAAGAAGCAAATCCGAACTGAGATCTGAAGCGACTACTCATTCTCATGATTTACATTCTAGCATGATAATCATGATGTCATGCTCTCGTGAAACTTGGAAATTTTCTCCTTTCCCATTCCCATCCATTTCCCACAAGTCAACTTCAATTTCTCTGACGAAAAACGACTCACTCTCTCACACACAACGCAACCCTTTCCGCTCAAGCAGACTCGGAGAAATACATACCACACTGGGAACTCTCCTATGAAAAGTAAGCATCCCGCATATACCACACCACAACGAAAGACATTATAACCGCATTAGTTCTGCTTTGATGGTCTCTCTCATGATTCTCGAGCACGAGCAACGGTTTTAAAAACGGGTTCGTTGAGTCTCAGACATTTCAGAACTCTGAACTAAAGCGAAAGAGATGAGAAGGAGATGAGACGACGAGCACAGAGTTTTACTATAAAGTTGAATGATTATTTTAGGAAAATTTTGTGTGAACTCTTTTTCTCCCTTCGAACGATTCGCATCTCATACCGGGTTTTATTTTTAAACCGCTTACAATACACGCACGGGAAAGTCAACAAGTCTATCTGTGCATCCAAATATACTTGACTGGCTCAATCCACGACTTTATATACTGAAGCGACTCATTCGACAAGAGCAACAGCAACATTGATAAATATGCAAACTAACTTTCGAACACGAGAAACATGAGTACAGTAGGGCTGCCAGCAGTAGTGTTCGAAAATCGCAACGCTTTCATGCAAAATACCTATGTGCATATATACCATATACCTGTAAACACCACATTCCTCACGATATCCACAAATTCTTTAAAGATTACATCTACCATCGCATCATCATAACTTAGAATATGCATTTTAATTTAACCCTTCTTTTCTCAATATATGAAATAATAAATAAGAATGATAATTTTTAATGTATGTGGTTTTTTCCACAACAATTTTAAATTGGAATACAACACTACCTAACTGTTTGGAATGGAAAAGTTGACGATGGAAAGAAGCCGATAGAAAATTTGCTTGCAGAATACCGCCAAGCCAGGAATAACACCTCCACCTACAACTTCTCTCTCTCTCTCTCCCTCCAACGAACTCACACTTTGAAGCCATTGCCCTAGTCATTTTCCTTGGATGAGTGATAACGCGAGAGAGAAAAAACCGTCGAAAGATCTGATGAGATGAAGATGTGGAAAGCTGGCTTTAGCTTCCGACTCATTTAAACGAGAATTCCAAAAATACATGTGGTAAGTGAAATTGGAATTCACACATGTGTGAAATCACCACCTTCATCTTCAAGACTTCCAGTCTAGTTAACTGCATTTTTAATTGAATGTCAGCTTCAGTGTGTGGACATAATCAATTTATCACCTCTGGATTGCCAATTTTGCCATTTCTTGCTTTGCCCCAAATTAATCATATACCTATTTTCATTTTGACCACACCATTTTCTATCTTGCTACAAAATTTGCGAACCGTGAAAATAATAATCCTAAAATACCAAAACGCCAATCTTCCACCCTTTCTAGCCCATCATCTCAAAAAAACGCCATGATTTTGAACTGTTGTTGTTGGTGGTCTGGGTGGCAAGCCGGAAAGAAACACATGCCATCAGAGAGAAAGATATGAAGTCTACAAACAGACAGCTTTCATTTTCATTCCTCGTGTGCCACTACCGCCACCACTACTGTTCGAAACCTCTTACAACTCCAAATAATAAGGTAAAATTATAAGGAGCCGAGTTCGTTATCATCATTAGATTATGAATTGTAACATTTCCCCTCTCTCTTTTTTTCTCCCTGTAATTCCGTTGTGTACACAAAAACAAAGTTGGCAATCTCCTCTGACTCATAATAATATTTGCACTCTGCATCTATAGATCAAGAAACTGAGATCTTTAAAAGGCTCAGGGTAAAAAAAATGTGCCCGTTTATTTTGAAAGAAGGAGGAAGGAAGGAAAGACAGTCAGTCATATATAAATAGGCAGTTAGTCATCCATCGTTCTTCATCCTCGACTAATATGAAAATGAAAAACGGCTGAGAGGAAACGGAAGAGAAAAGCCTTCACTTTTTTTTCTTGTCTCCTATTTTTCTACAGTTGTGCGCTACTGATGAAAAAAAAACTGAAAATAAACTCTGTTAACAGCCCTCATTAAAGAAAAATTTACACACTCTCCTTCTTCCTTTTCATCTTTTTTTTCGCAGACTCCGATTCTTAGAGATGATCGGAAGAAAGAAGAAGATGACGATGATGATGATGAACGACAAATTTTAAAACTCAAGTAGCGTGTGTAACCCTTTGACTCAAAAAACTGTAAAAACATTTCATGCCATGCATATTATGGGAAACATGATTCATTATTTAGTTTACACAAGTTCCTACAATATTTTTCTGTTTCCGGTTCGCAGACAGCTTAAACCATGCAGAAGAAAGAGTGTTCATTTTTCATTTGAAAAGAAGACTGCAAAATGTCTACATGGAGGAAAGAGAAGGAGACGAAGGAAATCATGTGCAAATCTTCTTGCAAAATAAATCATTAAATTAGACCTCTGTTCCATTTAGATCTCGAAATTGAAATCGCACAAATTCTCTTGAGAAATGATTCTCAAACAAATTAGTTATTTTATTGTTATTAATTATCATAAAGTTTCAAAAAGACGACAGCATGTCATCATCAGAGATAATGTGTGTGAGCACATGATAAAAATTGAAACATTTAATTATGATATGATTATATTTTTTAGGAGTAGAGCTTGAACTTTTTCACGAAGCCGTGCACATCCGGCTTGATGTAGGGTTTGATGGCGATGCAAGTGGGAATGTTCTCTGGCTGCTCTATCCATAGCTTATGATCTATCTTATTTTCCGTTAGCTTTTGCGCCAGAGACGTTAAACTCTCCGAGTCAGGAGCTTGCAAAACCTTTGAGAGATATTCATTATCAATTTTTTTATATGAATCCTAATCTTTTTAACTGAAAAGTTCTTTTTGAAGAGGTTGTTTTTTAGGTAGGTAAGTTTCTAATTACTACCACTTTGTGCATATTATCCAAATCAGCCAAGTATGCAACTGTATTCGGATCGTCTTTGTGAAGGTGGAGCACAGCCGTTGACGCGTGACATGCCTGAGCTACGGTTACATAAACACAACACATATAAATATAGCCTATCACTTTTCTCCATTTAGGGCGACACGAGAAACTACTGTAATTTAAATTTGATGCAATCCTAACTAACCTACAATTCTTAACACTTAATGGACTCCTTTCTATTAAAATACTTAATTGTTCATAATTAACCCTTAACCCTTTTCACACATGCAATCTACACCACCATACCACTTTCATTTTCCATCAATCAATGTTGGGACGAAAAGTAAATACAGCAAAAATAATGTCTAACAAACGAAGACATTGATTCCAAACTTGGGAAAGATTTAATTAATGTGACTGGCCATAGCCTGGCACTTACCAAATAGAGCTCCAAGTGGCCAATTTAGCACCGTTTGCAAGTCCTTCCGTAAGATAACGTATTGAACCAAACTCATCTCCAGATTTTTAAATCAAATCAAATCAGGAAGATTCAGGTTCGTAGTCAATTTAACTGCAACTCTGGAATACTCACACGAGAAGAACAGCTCGAAATGCAGGAATGTTCTGAAACACGGCCTTGACACGGATATGGAGAAAGAGAAATTTGTAACGCACTTGACATGAGAAACGTCAAATTTGGCAATCGATTGAATCTGTCCCGTTCCAAAAGTTTGTGGCGAAAAATAAATCAGCGGAGAAAATACCACTAAAAAATTCCACTTCGCAGTCCACCGCACTTTCCTTCTGTTGTCAGATTGGATGCTGGGGTGAGGCGAGATATGAGAATGCCTATGACTGGAGGATCCACATTGCATTATGCACACTGCATGCATTTAGTTTTTTTTTCATGTGCTATGTGCTTTTAGATGCACATGCACATTGCACATGAATGAATATGAATGGCGCAACGTAAATGCTTTGCTTTTCACAATCCCAAATAATTTTTGCTTTGATTTGAACAAATTTAAATGAAGTGCAATTAATTAAATTGTTGATTGATGCGATCAAAAATCAACTGTTACCATTATTAATCGTGTCTGACCTGACCTGTCGTAGGTTAGATAGGTATAAAATATTCGGCAGTTTGTTCTCCAGCGAAGGTTTATGGGAAAAAATGTCGTGATTGGGGGTGAATTAGGAAATATTTTGAAATTAAATAGGTATGCATTTATTACAACTTTGCGGCTAAATTATGAATAGGAATTAGGAACTTATCGGTATTTATAGGAATTCAATGATTTTGGATGATCAAGAAAATAACTGAATTGGTCGCACTGCTAGAATTTAATTGATGCCATCAGGATTCAGTGGATTCACATGTCGCATGGACAAACATTTTGTGAGCATTTTATATGACTATGCTTTAATTATCACTTATCAGTGTGAAAAAGATGAGTAACAATGATTATTCTATTAAATAAGGTCGAGTGGTACCTATGTACCTATTTATTTACAGTTTAATTATATATATGTAGTAGAATTAAAATTCAATTCAACACGGCCTTAAACATCTATTGTTACTTAATTAGTTTAGATTATAAACTTGTACTGTATTATAATTAATTACATGCTGACAATCTGTAATATGCGATATCATACAAATAACTGTAGCGAGATTTCAAATTATCGTTAAAAAATAGTGAAATATCTGTGGCTGTTCTCAACTTCTCAGGCTGTTTGTCCTTGCTGTTCAGGTGTGCTGAGACCATATTTCGTCTTCATTTTCTCAATTTCCTCCAGCTTCTTTTCAGTGTCCACTTTTTTGAAGGCCTTCGTCGCTTGATAGTATAGCACGACCAGATATCGATTACAAACATTAAATCCAGATAAGTGATCACATGCGTTCTTCGCATCGAAGATGTCTTCATAAACCACGAAAGCCGTCCCTTTAGTTTCCGGTGTGTTCCCTCTGGAATCAAAAGAGCAATTAGAACAACATTAGCTAAAATGCTAACAATAAATGTAAAACGAGCATTAAACATTAAATTCAAGAGGTCGAAGAAGCTTCATTAATGTTTAACGTTTCTACTTACACTCTGATTTGTCTAATGGCTCCATACTTTCCAAAAATATCATACATTTCCTCAGCAGTAATTTTGTAGGGTAAATTCCTAACGTACAAAACCCGATTTACTTCTGGGGGTAAACGTACCTGTGGAAAACAACAATAAACAAAACAAGCAACATTAATAACTAACTTAAAACATGAGCAATATACTTCGTTTTGCAGCACATCATTTTCAATTACCAATTTACTGACTCTGACTAACAGTGACAGTACTCAGCATCTATCAACAATCAAGACAATAATTTAATAATTAACATAACATGACGTGACAATCACTTACATTAGCTCGTCTCTGCATTCCCATCGCCATTTTGAAACCTTGATGATATCTCCCAACGGATGACCTCCTAAACTAACAAATTAAACTACTAACAAATAACTGGCTTCTCTCTTTTGACACAACACAAGATTCACGACAAGCTTGCCAAGTTTAAATCGGTTTCGAAAGTACGAAAGAAGCTCACAATAATTAACTAACTACGTGTCTCGAATTTAAAGTTAATTTTCAATGTTTGTTGTGTTTATTTATTTCAGCTGTTAACCATCAGTATTATGTATGTAGTTGATCAGTCATCAGCAGTCAGCAGAGATATTGATGTTGCTTTTTAAAACGAAAACAAAAGTGCACTAACTAAAATGTAAACAGTAACTTTTAAACTTGGCGGCTTGTACTTTGCACAATATGAGACAACGATGCTCGAGCTTGATAATTCATCGTTCAACACATCCTACGCTGCGCTGTCTCTGTCTGTATGCTTGGCTAGTAATGTTAGTGTAGAATGAATACAGAAAGAAGGATTCTATAGAGGCATTAGGCAGTAGCGTGCAAGCATGATGCTTCCTTTTTACTACAATTCCTCGTTTGCTCAATGACTCCATCAGAGAGAATGCGACAAAGTCGAAGTGGAATGAACGAAGAGTGAGGGAGTACAGGGAAGGGTTTTCCTATGCATTACGTAACCACAAGCGTCGACCCACCCCAAAAAGGGGTTGATTTTTTATCAAAACAAATCTTGGAATCAATACACCCACCCGCCGTATTTTTGGAGCTCATGTAGCTGTAAAGAGTGAATGGCCCCATCGGAGAAGTCAATGTTTGTGTGGATGCTGTGTGCAGTGAAATGAATTGGTGGAAAGTATGAAGTTGGTGTCCGTGCGCGAGCTGCCGAATGCCGACTGACTTGGCATATTGCTTCTGTGTGTAAAATAGACAGGTTATCTGACGAACTAGAGATCTACTATCCTTTCATTCCAGAGAGAGCGGAGCGAAGGAGGAGAAAAAAAACACTCAACTTCACCTTTTGACATCTTTCAAGTTGTTGTGTGCTGCATTTAAGATTTTAAACGCTTTTAAAAATCAATTAAAAATCAGTGGAGTTATCAAAGTTGTGGAAGTGAAGAGAAAATGAGTCGTTTTTACGCGAGAGGTTCGGATTCCGAATCTGAATCCAGTTCGGAGGATGAGACCCCAATCACCAAACCCATCGTTCAACCCACCATCTACGTGAGTTATTTGTTGTAAATTATTATTGCATCATTTGGTGTATTTATGTAATTAAAGATGTGATGTTGGCAGGTCGAGGAAGTGAAAGGGTTAACATTTGTGTATTATTGTTTCACAATATGTTTTTGTTTGTTTACAATAATTGCAGATAAGTGAGGATGAAGATGAAGTCGCCAGCAAGCGGGTGGTCAGATCCGCCAGGGAGAAGAGATATGAGGAGATGCACAGTTTGGTTAAGAAGATTAAGACATTTAGGAAGAATAACGACATGTCTAATATACTTGACTGTAAGTTACCACCAATGTTTATATGATGCATTGTCAATTTTTTAATTTTTATAAATGATTATGGATGACTCATAATGTTTCTTTGTTTGTTTTTGTCTGTCATCCGCAGGTTTCGAAAATTTAACAAAAGCCCATCAGAAGGCACTTCCGGTGATTCAGAAAGAGGAGAAAGGAGTCACCCCAACTTTCTACCTTCGCATTCTAGCACAACTGGAATTGTACGTAAATTCGCAATGGGAGAACAAGAAGAGCCTGAGTAAAATCAATTCAAAGAGCTTGGCCACCATGAGGCAGAAGCTGAGAAAGTACATCAAGGACTTTGAAGAGGAGCTCACCAAGTACAGGGAGAATCCCGATTTGCTGGATGAGGATGACGAGGAGGAGGAGAAGGAAGTGGAGGATGTGGATGATGATAGTGAAAGTGAACCGGAAGTGAAAAAGCCATCAAAGAAGGATGATGCAAAGAAGGCAGCCAAGGTAAAGCACAATTACATGTTCACAACTTACGACGTTGGATATTAGATTGAAATGAATTCTCTCTAAAATAACTTTTGTGTTTTTTTTTTAATTTAGACTGACGGAGACGACGAATCTGATGACTCTTACTGGGGCGCTGATTCGGATGAGTCATCCAGTTCCTCTGATGAGGAGTACACAGACATCCGCCAGAAGTTCTTGAAGAAGACATCCGAAAAGGAAGAGGAGGATGGTAAAAAGAAGAAACAGAAGGATAAAGAATCAAGGAGGCAGGTTGCCTTAAAAACGAAACTTGAGAAGGAGGAGGAAGACGAAGATGAGCTCGGCACATGGGAGGTGGTCAAGGGAGGAGTCCAAGCCGAACGTCCTAAAATGTTCCAAAAGGATCAGGAAATTAATGTGCCCGTTGTGATGAAGAAACTTGCTGAAATCACTGCTGTGAGAGGGAAGAAAGGTACTGACCGAAAGGAGCAAATCGAGCTGTTGATCGAGTTGGAGAGCGTCTCAAAGGAGCATAATTTAGGACCTGCTGTCTCAGTCAAAATTGGATTTGGCATCGTTGCAGCCATTTTCGATTATAGCTTGAAAGTTCATGAGGTGCAAAAGGTGCAGTATTGGATCAAGTTATTGGACAAAGTCAACGAAATGCTGAATATTGCCATTTCATCAAAGGAAAATCTGACGGTAAAAAGAATTCGTTATTTATGCTCGCTTCCAAATTATTGTACAAAACAAATATGATTAATATTTTTTTATTTTTGTTTAAGATTGATGAAAACATTGCTGAAGACGGTGAGGACTTGGAAAAGGCCCCCTTCAAAGTCAGAGGCTGTCTAATGACCGTTTTCGAACGTTTGGACGAGGAGTTCCTCAAGGTTCTTAAAGAGCTCGACTCCCACTCATTCGACTATCTGGAGCGTGTGCAAGACGAGAGGAAAATCTGTGAAATGTTGGATCGTCTCCTCACCTATTTGGAGTCCACTCATCTGGTAAACGACAAGGGTGTCATGTGCAGGGCCTACTACAAGAAGATAGAGCACATGTACTACAAATTTGATGTGCGAGTCTTGAAGAAACGACGGGTATGTGGTCAATCACAATTTTAAATAATTGCTTATTCTTCATCTTCATGCACTTTATGCAGTACTACCATGTCCTTACCATTTGGTTGACTGGTTGTAAAGAATGAAGTGCTAAATTAAAATGACTGTTGAATCCAGGAGCAAAACTTCAGTTTTGTTCTAGCGCTTTCGATTGTCGACATTTTACGCACTTATAAGATAAGCACATTTACGCTTATGATTAGCATTTAAGTTCAATCTGTATTTTTTTTCTAGGGTGAATACAAGGGCGAAACGAGTGTAGATGATATCCAACGTCTTGCCGGCTACGTCTACGCCAAGGATACTACTGACAGGTTGAGGACCCGTGCAATCCTCTGCCATATCTACCACCACGCCATGCACGACAACTGGTTCGAAGCTAGGGACCTAATTCTGATGTCTCATTTGCAAGAGGTCATCCACCATTCTGACCCTGCCACTCAAATTATGTACAACCGAGCCATGGTTCAGCTAGGTATTTGCGCCTTCCGCCATGAAAATATTCAGGATGCTCACAACGCCCTCACTGATCTGATGATGAGTGGTCGTGTGAAGGAGCTACTGGCGCAAGGTCTAATGCCGCAACATCGCCATGACCGGTCCCCCGAACAGGAGAAGATCGAGAGGAGTAGGCAAGTTCCTTTCCATATGCAACTCAACCTTGACGTAATCGAGTGCGTTTACCTTGCTTCCGCAATGCTCATTGAAGTCCCCTACCTGGCGGAGCACGAGTTTGACGCGAAGAGGAGACCCATTTCGAAGACGTTCTATCATCAGTTGAGGACACTGGAAAAGCAGAGTTTGACCGGACCACCAGAGTCAATGAGGGAGCATGTCGTTGCTGCTGCAAGAGCGATGAAGAAGGGGGATTGGCAAAAGTGCTATAATTGTTTGATTAATGAGAAGATGGACAAGAAGGTGTGGCACTGCTTCGCCATTTATGAGTACACCAAAAATGATGAGAAGTGAGTTTTTAAAACTTATTATTATTATTTTGTTCCAAATATGTTCATGTGTTTAAATATAGGCAATTACTAATTACAATGTATTTTTCAAACTAATAGGTTTGGCGTGAAGGAAATGCTGAGAAGAAAGATCCGTGAGGAGAGTCTTCGCACTTACCTGTTTACATACTCTCACGTCTACGACTCAGTTTCTCTTCCTCGGCTGGCCGAAATGTATGACATGGAGTATGCCCAAGTCCATTCTGTGGTCGCGAAAATGATCATCAATCAGGAGCTCATGGTATGAAAAGATAAATGACTTCAACACGGAACTCTTTTTTTTTGAGTAGCAGTGAACCGTGGATTAATAAATTTTAAATCTTTCCAACAGGCTTCTATGGATGAACCAAGCAAGACCATTGTGCTGCATCGCACAGAACCAACCCGGCTTCAATCTGTACTTCTCCAGGTTTCTGATAAGGTGCGTCAATCAATTTAATTATTTTCTACTAAATGCATTCCTGAATCATTGGTCATAGTGCTAAACTATTACTTCATGTCCAACAGATCAACATCTTGAGGGAAACTAGCGATAGGAACTTTGAGACCAAGATTCAAGGTGGACCTGGCACTATGGGTCCTGGCGGGAAGGGTCGTCAATTCAACCGAATGGACTGGAAGAACCGTCGTAATAACCAGAATCAACGTGGACAGAACCGGGGAGACAGAGGCGATCGCGGAGATAGAGGTGATCGTGGAGATAGAGGCGATCGTGGGGATAGAGGAGACAGAGGCGATCGTGGGGATAGAGGAGACAGGGGAGATCGTGGAGACAGAGGAGATCGTGGGGATAGAGGAGATAGGGATAACAGACACAAGGGTCACAACCAGCAACAAGCTCAGCAACAACCACAAGAAGTCGCCGAGTAGTCCCTCAGAGTTTCCCGAGTTTTGTGTGAATGTGCAAAAATAAATTATTTTCTCTTTGACCAGAAGTGTTTATTTTGGTGGTGTGGTGAAACGGAAGAACTATTATTGAAAATTAGTGCAAGACTTTGCAAGAGACTTAATTATTCAAAGTGACTACTATATTACGACATCTTCAAAAGAATAAAAAAGTGAGCAGAAAAGTTTTTCTGATTGAAAAACGTGTGCTGTTTGTTGTGCACCAATGTAAATAAGTCATCTTCAGAATTATTGAAAAAAAATATCCTCTAGCATCATCATTTTTTATTTGTCATATTCATCCGTCAACCATCCTACAAATGATGAAACACTTTGTATGTCATATTGTAATTTGTAATACGGAAGTATATTATAATTATTATGAAAATAATATATCATTATTAGACCTTTGTAATAGTAATTATCCTATCATTTTTAAATATTCACTTCTATTATTATTGCCATCATCATGGATAGCGTTAGTAGTATTGATGATATTAGACTTTGATTATGATTTCAAATCAGGAGTCGCTGTTCAGCCTCCAACTACTGTTTGTACTACTGCGTCAGCTTCAAAAATGTATTTAAAAAATGCTTATCATCAGTGTGTGATCAGATATATTGAATATTATTGGAAACGGAGAAGAAAAAAGGAATGAATAAGTAACAACTTATGTAAGATGATGTGGGTGTAGTTATTGTAATAAAAATGATAAGTTTTACTATGTAATGTCTTTTTAAATGCGTTTAGCATATTGAATAAAAATTATTGATAATAATAAGCGGCTTTTATTGCCTGATGAGTTTGTGTTGCGTCGGTTCTATTCAGTCAGCAGATCACAAAAATTCAGCCAGTGACTCTTTCACCTTGCTCTTTGTTCTCACCTCCGCTCCGCACCTTTCATCTCGTGATGCCAAGGAAACAAAGCAAAAATGCTTTTAAATTTTTGGCGATGATCGACCGAATTTATTTTCCGAGTGAGATTCTGGCTCACGTTGTTTTGATCATTTCTGCTAACTGAATAGTTGAGGTTATCGGAGAAATCCGCAGTTCACCACCACCACCGATAACTTTTCTGATTTCTTTTCTGATCAAACTGTATCGTGCTGTGGCCATTTAAATTCGCCAAAGATGGCCCCTAAGCCTAAGAAAGCAGCCACAACAGCCAGGAAAGGAAAGGCGCGAGGTAAAAGAGCCACTACAAAGCGGACCATCACTAAAAAAGCAGCGCCACGGAGGAGCGTTAGGACTTCAAGAAAGAAGGCTACTGCTGTCAAAGCTGCTGCGAACCCACCCCCTGCAGCTCCAGTGAGTCCTCCAACTCCAAGTCCTGGACCTTCATCAGGCGACAAGAAGCCGGATCCGGCGAATCCTCCAAGCAGCAGTGACAAGAAGCCAAAAGTAAGGAGATCAGGATTGCTTGACCTTCTGTTCTCATCCAGCCCCCCGGCAGCGGCTCAGGAAGGTGGTTTCAAGCCGCACGTTCGAGATCCGACTCATGCTTGGGATGACCTGGCAGGAATTGACGAGATTAAAGCAACGATACTTCAAAACGTCGTACTGCCGTTTTCTTACCCTGTAAAGGCGTCAATGCTTAACATCGAAACTCCATCGGGATTACTACTCGTCGGTCCACCAGGGACGGGTAAAACCGTCCTGGCTGACGCAATCGTCACCGAAATACGGCGTCGGGGGAGGAATGTGAAGTACTTCTTAGAGTCTGGAGCGTGTCTGCATAAATACTTGGGGGAAACTGAAAGGCAGCTGCGTATACTATTTCAAAAGGCGGAAAAGGAAGCTCCCTGCGTGATATTCCTGGACGAGCTGGATGGTCTGGCCCGAAAAAGAAGCTCCTCTTCCCACGGCGATTGCATGGCGTCAATACAGACAACCCTTCTGACACTTGTGAGTGAAGTGAAAAGAGGCAGTGTGCTGTTGATCGCAGCAACAAACTGCCCAGAAATGGTCGATCCTGCCTTGATCCGGACAGGACGATTTGATGAACGTGTCCAGATGCCTCTTCCAAACCATGCAGGGCGATCAGAAATTCTCAGCCATTATCTTAGGAAAAAGAATCATGTTCTGGATGCAAAGGACTTGGCAAGGGCTGCTGAAGCCACTGCCAACTTCAGTGGAAGCGATCTAGAAGCTTTGTGTCGAACGATTCACAGAAACATCATAAAAAGAATATTTCCAGGAGGCAGTTGGAGGCTGATGTCAGAGGCAGAGTTGAAGATACGGGCTAAGGAACTTGATCTGGTCAATTTCGAAGAGGATATCCTCCCAGAGTTACGAAAGATTAACGGGAAAAGCGGCGAGGCTCAGAGTACTATGTACAGTTAATAGTCTTGTTAATTTATGCATCCAAATTTTAAATGCAAATCCGTAGTCAGTAAGTGTATTACTGGATCTCTGAAATTCTCGTAAAATGCCCAATAACCTCCAAAAATGCATGATGTGAAATCAAACAAGTTCTTTCCTGGGAATAAATTAATTAATATGTGTTCTCATTTCGAATTGTTTTGAACCTTGAATTGCTTATCTTATCTTACTAGAGCTTATCGTATAATATATACTAAGAATCTGGGAAAACCTGAGACATTAATATTTAAGTTATAACTTAGAGCATTCCTCTCCGCTTTCCTTAGAAAGTTCTGTTCTTCTGTCAGTTTGCGTTTTTATTCGTTTTCCTTCTTTTTTTTACTTTTTAAATCAGTTTTCTGCCCTGTGCACTTATAATATTTCTTTCATGTTCAACTCTCATCTTGTCTGTTATCATCATAATAAACGCCAGTTCTCAGCATGCATGGCTCATCTGAAACGTCTTCTTTAGGGATTATGGCAGATTTCTTGAAAACCTCATACTAATTTTAGTTTTACATCTTGTTGATAGATAGCAAAGAGAAAAGTTATTGGTGGTAGTATACCATTTATTTTTCTGGGTCTTTTGACAGTTTTATTGCGATTTTGTACGGAAGTAATGCGAGGTTATGAGAAAGCAAGAAAAAATCCTTATTTCTCATGCCGATAGTTGATGCTGAGAGAAGTTTTTTTCAATGAAGCAAACGGAAGGCAAAGTTTATGATAGCTATTTTAGAGGAAGGAATTTGAAGATTCCAACAAGCAATAAAAATTAGCCATGTAGCAATAAACTCATAGAAATCATCAGAATAATTGGCAAATGTAGACATTAGATATTACTATACGTGTTCCTTCCAGCCAACATTCTTCGAAACCAAATGAAAGTTTGGAAAAAAACATGCAATTTATTTTCTATCCTATTGGATTATTTTCGTTTCTCATGTCTGTTGAGATTTGCAGGAAAATTATTTGAAAATGAAAGTTATGAAATCGACATTTTATTTTCACTGCGAGATTATAGGTGTATTGCTTTTCATAAAGAGAGAGATGCGTATGCGTGGGTGGCGATGGGCAATGTGAGCTTAAATTTTTGCAAATATTGCAGACAAACTATCAACACAGTTGAATAGCCCCAGCAGAAAGAAAACTGTCACTTCATCAGTGATTCAATCGAAGTCACGACTCGCAATATGACAGCGACATACATACATCATGTTAACTCTTCATTACTAATTATGATTATCTAAGATGAGTAGTCGTGCGTGGGTGGCACTTGACTGGTCAAACAACTATGAACTATCTTTTTTTTTGCAATGATAATCATGTCACATCAAGTCACAGCAATATATTTCACCATCTTACAAAACAAACCCTCAGTCAGAGAGAGTGATGAGCTGACAAAAAGCACAATGAGTATTGAAATCACAGCTATTATTACAGCAGAAAAACACTTCTCCTTTTTGAAACATCTCTAAATATTTTTAATAGGTTGACATTGACAAGTTGCACGAAAACTAATATTCATCATAATAGGGCAATAGAAAACGCACGCGCACAGGCAGACACACACACATGCGCTCTTGGCGTCACATGACATGTCTTGTTCTCCTCATCTTCATCTAATCATGTCCATGATTCTCCTCATTTAGTCATTCTCATCATCACGATCAAAGAATTTTTGAAAATGGGAAGAAGGTCATTTTCCTCACAGAATCAGAATCAAGGGGACGAATTAGTTGTTGTTGTTTTGCTTGTCTTTTTGGCGTCGTAGATTTTTGAACGATGATGTTGATGGAAGCTCATAATATATTTTTCAGCTCTCTGTTGCTGCTTCTGTTTCTCTTTTTCTTTAGAATATTTTTTCTGGTTCATGTCTTTCAGTGAGCTGGCCAAATAATAAACCTGACAACAGGATATAGGGAACTTGCGACGATTTTGAAGAAAGATCGAGCATAATACGCTTTATTTATGC
>JAQIXW010000970.1:0-22695 GCA_034700685.1 Willowsia buskii
CGATCCTTCGGAAAAGTGAAGTAGACAGTGAAATTTCATAAGTTGACTATTTGTGGTTTGGTTACTGCACGTTAAAAAATGCCTTTTTAGATGTCTGTCTTATTTGAGCGTTATAACATGCGGCATGTGTGTTTTGTTGGTTTTTTAATGTTTAATCGTGATTCGTGGCCAATGACTCATGTCGTGGCACTTCAAGGCCTGGGCTTGAAGTTCTCTGTGAGAAATCAATATCGTTATCGATATTCATCTTGAGGCACCTCTGATGCACGAATTTACTATAAACTATGCTGGATATATTGCATTTTGTGCATTTTTTATTGGTCCTTTATACTCTTACGACGTTACAGACTATAAATGAATTTTTATTAGAATTTATATACATACTCCTATTATTCAGTTTACTATTGAAACTTTTTTTTATTATCTGTCGACTGATAACCACTTATGCACTTGAAGATTACTAAATCTGCGTAAAGTTAATTAATATATGGGAAAAGTTGATGAGCGTTAAATGGGAGCTGTCAAAGATTGTGCAGGTAACTGAAGAAGTTGATGAAATCGAATAAAAAATGTACATTCTCATTTCAGGGCTAAAACTCTCTCTCTCTTTCTATCTGTGTGGCACTTCAAAGAAGAATTATCTTTTAGAGATGGAATTTATATGATGTTGTTGTATAATAAGTTTTAAGAGAGCTCTTTAAAAAGTGAGAGGGTTTCATACGAAACGACACATTTTCTTTATCCTTCGAATTGGCATAGATGCCGTTATACACAGTTTCTACACGGAATGCGAATAATATTTTTTTGTACACATCAGTCTATGAAATTTATCTTAGCAAATAGAATAGTGCCGCTGTTATGAATTCTGTTTCCTTATTTCCTATCTATCCATGTGTACTTCTCTGAAGTTTATGTGGCATGCGAGAGAGCTCTGAGAGATACCTATTCTCTTTTTGAGTGTCATCATTCAATGATGATAAGTTGAGGAAAATCTTCTTTGGCCTGCACGTGTAACTGCTTAAATTTATGGATCTTTTCTTTCCTCTAAAAGAGTACATATTTTTATACGAATATAATCGGAATAAAAGTGCGAAGAAACTAAAGTCTAGCTGGATAACTGGAAATTGGATTGGTTTGCTTTCTACTGGAGAACATATATTCAGTTCAGTTCTTTATTCTGTTGTGTAGAAGAAAACCAATAAATTCATATTAGCAGTGCGGAGAAGAGAAAAAAAAACATAAATATTATTTTTCTACCTAATTTAATATATTAAGATGAAAGAACACACTGACTATATAGTAGATATTTTTGCAACATGTGTGTATAGGTAATACATAAGTTGAATGTGTGGTTTGGTTTTCATATTATCAAATATACTTATATATATGCTTATCTAGTTCAAACCGCTTTGCACCCTTCCAGAGCCACTTGTCAGATCTCATATAAAAAAATCCGTTGGAAAAGTACTACTGTAGCAAGTAGGTATGCAAAATAGGTAGTCTTGAGTAAATGCAACTGAAAATCGTACGGTTGAACTCTACCCAGTCTCTAGAAACAAAATTGAGAGTGACAGAAGTAGATTTTGTAGATCAAAAGCGTAAAAAATAAGAAAAACGGGAGAGAGACGGGCTTGCGGAATGTCAAAAAAGTTTACAAGTGGGTAAAGAAAAAACGCGAAAAAGTGTATTCTTCAAAAAAATTAAATTTCTCAGTATACCTCATACACTAGAGAGAAGATGACAAAGACTAAAGATAAAATAGAGAACTAGACAGTGAATATTTCTTTAAGATGTGGGACATCATTCTTACATTCTCTACATACCTATATACCCACCACATAGAATTCACATTTTTCACAAAATTCCATCATCCTACCATCCCTGCATACAATGAAGAAGTTTTTATGTGCATTTATCAGACATAATGCATCATATTGATCCTATCTCTTGTACAATTTTCTTCCGAGATTTATAATTTACATCCTCCCAAGAAATAATGCATCAAACGGAGAGAGAGGAAAAACGGGAGCGCAAACATCCTGACTTGAGGATACTGTCATGATAGATCATCCTCATAAAAAAAGTTATGCATAGGTAGTTGGGGATAATAATTTTATTATTTTTTATATTCAAAGAGAAACCAGCGAGTTGACATACTTGTTGATGATACTGATGATGTCCAACATTATGGTTTTGATATGGATTATGCTGAAGATGATGGCTATTATGATGATGGCCGGTGTAGTAAGACTGGGAACAGTCTATCGCTGTCGCGTGAGGAATATCGAGCTCTCTCATTGTTACAATCCTTCCGTCCCCTTTCTCACTGTCAAGGCAAGATACTCTTCTTGTTGGGTAGACTGCTGCTTCTTCTTTTTCTTCTGAAGATAATACGAAGTAGTAAGATGAAGATGATGATAATGAGGATGGTGAGACGTCATTACACCTTTTGCGTCTACTACTCACGGCTGCTTGATTGGTGTCGTATGGGCTTGTTCTTGACTCACGAGTCCCACGATGATTCTGTTCAAAAAAGACAGAAAAAAGTAGTTAAATGTTAAGTGAAATAAACGATATTGTAAAAGTAATTTAAGTGGGAAAGGAAACCTTGTAACTTATACGATTATCATATTATAAAAATGTTGTATCAGCCACAGAAAACAACATAACCAGTTAGAATAGAAGGAAAGCAATGAAAAAAATATACAGGGAGAACGCAGGTATCCACTTAGGCTGACAAAAACAGCTAGTTATAACCTTTGGATTTTTGGGATACGCATTTTTTCAGAATGATTCCATAATGTTTAGAAACTTATCGTGAAAATTATAAGTGTTTTACAAGGAAAATTGCTTCGAAGAAGATTACGATAATAATAATAATAATAATGTGATTATGATGATGGTGATCAGCACAACTATAGTGGGCTATTATTTGAGAGAGAGGTGCATTTACTTGACTGGTTTGTGTGTCTGCTCTTTAAACTTTTACGCTTCATTAGTTCAGCGCTGCATAGCAATAAATTTTTTTGGTTTTTACAGAAAAGGAAGAAAGAATTGGAGGAGTAAATGGGAAGCAATAATGTGCGTGATAACATAACCGTAATAGGAGAGTGTGTATCTGTTATTGTATTTATTATCCCAAATTTTGTACACAGAGCACGTGCTCATCATATTCGTTTTCATAGTAACACCTTGTTATCATACATTAACCATTACCATAAATGTGCCAGACTGCCAATACAAAATGTAATATGGCTTCATCTCATTCATAAGTTTCTTTTGAGAAGAGAAGGAATAAAAAAACGAAACAATGTGAAATTATTTAGTTGCTCTTTTTTTCTCCTTAAAACAGTCAATTTTTGTTGATAAAGTGAGAAAAACGATTAGTGGGATGCATGTACAAAAATGTATATAATGTTATCTTCGTGGTCGTTGGTCTTATTGGGATGACGAAAAAAAGTGTTGTGTTTTCAATTACGATTCAAAACAGCAACCAAAGTTCATGTGAGGTTCATCAAATAAAAAAAAAATCGTAAAAGGCTCCTCTCTCGAATGAAAAGAATATGTGACTCATAAAAGTGTGCTTACACCTTGCACTTCGCACTTACAAAGCACCAAAAATTTCAAAACGTCAAAGCCGGTAATTCTCTTCAAAAAGTAGGTATTTAAAGAGATTACTTTTATGTTTGAAATGTGAGAGAATTCAATAATGAATGCGGTCTATAGGTTTTGTGCATGCCCAAATATTACAAAACGATGCAACTCACAGGATTCTACCGTAAGGTATTTTTTATCAGCATCGCCAAATTATTCATTTATTATACCTTGCAATTAAAACAGTCTATCGAAAGAGAAATTAGATCAAAGCCATAAAAGCGATAGAATGCTAAAAACAACTGCACTCTACGTAAAACCTATACGGCATACGGATACACTGACATCTGCTCACTAATTTTCTATTTTTAAGAACCGCTCCTGGTCTTAAATTAAACCGACTAGCTAAACTTACAACCTGCCAGTTATCATTATAAAATTCACAAATTAGCCTACCGAAAAAAACCAACAATCAGAAATAGTCGTGAATCATTCACTACATATTTATGATGCTTTTAAAAAGCTGTTTGATTTCCAAAAGTAGTCGTAATTTTTTCAAATGCAGATAGACAGACAGGCAGAACACCTAACACCTTGTGGGTACAGGACCGGGAGATAAGTTGAACTTTGAAATGAAGGTTCACACTCACCTGCAATAATGAACTGTAACCTTGTAACCGTATATTATATTCATGCATACAGAAATTCAACACTAAATAAATAAAAATTCAAATAATTTCTAGCAATTTTTTTTATAGTTAACACATCTGTTCTTCTGTAAACGCTACTTTTATACCTTTCACATATATCATCATTTAATTCTCAAGCTCATTGCTAAACTCATAAAATTGAAAAGAACAGAGGAATCCTTATTGCTCCACAAAAGTTCATTGTCGGGCTTCCACCTTTTTTATTTGAAAACCCACCCTAATCAAGATACATCCGCAGTTCTACCAAAATCCAATTTCAATTTGATCAAATAAAAATTCAAAGAATAAGATAGTATATTATAGATATTGCTCAGTTTTTTGTGCTTTCTAATGCATAAATCTGTTTCAAATGTCTCTTCTCTCTTGTATATCGCCACTCAGAGATCCTTGTTGAAAAAAGGGAAATTTTTGGTTGGTCGCATGCTGTTATGTTACTACACAAGGTAAAAAAAATTGTAAGATGAATGCATCTAGTAACATTACCAACAGCTTATTATATATTCGTACAATTGTACTCAAGTGGACTCACCCTTTACTCAATCATGCAGAATGTTATGGAAGATGAACTAAAAAAGTAAAAAGAATGACAGCTACAGTGGCGTGTACAGCGGGAAATAAATAAGTTTGTACATTTAGCATTTATTACAGAAGTAATATTTCTTTCATCGTTAATCACAGAATATGAAGAGAAAACTAGGCATATATTCTTTTTGTTTTTATGATGCTCTCATCAACATCTTTACCAAATAAATAAACTAGATTTATCTCAGCACGCATATAAAATTATGCTAATATATTGTTATTATTTATGTTGCGAAAGTTGAGTGCACAAAGAAGGTAATAAAAACATTGAAACGTAACAGCAATAAAAGGAGTAATAACGATTAACTATTTTGAAGATTTTTTGAGTGCGTCAATTGAAACTGAAGCACTGTTCACTGCAAATGAGAATATGGAGATTAAGAGTGAATAGCTTTCACTGGCAACTTTAAGTCCAAAGTTGAATAATATGCTGTTTCACTCTTTCAGATCTACTTTCTTAGAAGTAAATTGTCTTTTTTAAATTGAAAATCAACCTTTCGAGATGATTTTCCTTTAAAAAAGTATTTTCATCGTCTTCGTTATCCTTACCTTCTTTATATGAAAAGTAGTTTCGAGCGAAAGAAAAAATGAAAACATCTTTAAAATCAATAATTTCAAGAGCTAATTTTCCTTTCTTCTTTTTTAGGAGCTTTTACAAACTTTTTACTTTTTAACCTAGGAAAAGTTATGCATCTAATATGTAGTGTTGTAAGTTACAAGTTGTAACTTATCTAATGCATAATGTATAATCATGTTTTTAGCTCATGTAGTTTCAAGTATTGAGGTCAATCTAGCTAAAGTCCTGCCAAAGGGGTAGCATCAGTACTTATGCTCGTATTTGAAGTTGGTAAAGTTCAATCCGTCTTTTTTTCTCGAAGATTTCCTACCAGCTTCTTAAACTGCATGATGGGCATTCCTTTGACAATGGTAAATAGTGAAAGAAAAACTTCAACAGTGTTTTGACCTATAATTCCACAATTTTTTTCAGGGCTTCTGCTACATCTCTTTAACAATTAAAATTTCTACTCACACAATTTCTAAAGCTCATCTTTTCATTATGACCACATGCTGAAGTTAAATTTTCGATCGCTTTTTATAACCGGAAAAATTAGTAATGAAGATGTGTACATGGATTGAAGCCTGTATTGAAACCGAAGAGAGAACATGATCACGCTGTGCTTTATTTGTTTAGTTTGTGGGCTCGATCCTCGTCTTGTTTCTTGTGAAAACCAGATTTCCTCATAATTTTATGAACATTAAATATATTATTAATATCATTACTACATAATGACTATATAATCAAGCTGAAGGCAACCACACGATTTTTATGGATCTGACAGAGCCAAACAAAACGATATTGTCTCCCTGTATTTCTAACTTTTTTTTTGTGTATTTCCCTGGCAGTAGCAATGCTGCCTATTTATTTGCATTTTTACCTTTATACGAGGTTAAGAATAAAAGCTAAGAAAAAAATGAACATGCTCAAGTCTTTTGCACTGGGAAAGCACGTCTCCCACCAAATGAGATGCAAATTCAAAGATGTAAATGCTATTCTTACAGTATGCATATTTTCACTAAGAATAATTGTATGTTATTCTTAAAGTTCACTGTTTAGTTTTCTTTATTGACTTGGAGCATCATAAAAGATGAGAAAACTAAACTGATCAATATTCTTGGGTCACATTGCATGTCTCGGTTTAACCATGCCTATGATTACCTGAGAATAATGAAGTTTGCACTTCGTCCCGTCGTGTTTGCCAACTGATGTTTTTTCAAAACTTGCAATGAACCAAAACGGTTGTAATGGTAGTTGTAGTAATGATATAACCAGGTTTTCTTATTTTATACTGAAGTATCAATGACCTCTGTGCAAAAAGTGCATAAAAATATTTGCATTATCGCCAGCCTGGGAACATCTGTCTCTCGGTTATCATGAAATTTTCAAGGGAGTCTAGTAGAACGTCATTAATTGGTTGAGCACCTGCTCCTTTTCTATTCCAGACGATCAACGTGAGATGTACACGTTACGATTAGAGATGAATGGGAAAAAAGCAAAATCAATGATTCCATTGAATTACAGGTGATTAGGTGATAAAAATACTGCCAGAAAATAAATAGAAGTCATATATTTTTTGAGCGTGTAACTTGTCATCAATTAAATTATGACGAGAATTGTAATATCTCAAGTCCACCAACGCTAAAGGGAGAAAGCCGAAAAGATAAAAAGACAAATAAAAATCAGTAGGGCGTGCATTTTTCTACTTTTTTATGCAACAGGTAATCAATCTTATCCGCCACAAAAATAGCCATATATACACCGTTTTCTATCGGTTTCTCTTGCCCAACAACGAAACCACACGAATATAACTGTATTCAAAGAAGGAAAAGGCTACCGAAAAAAATGAAATTTCAATCTTCTTCTCTCCACTGCTTAAAGACTAATCAGAGATCGTGATACGCATGAGATATGGAGGAGGAAGAAGTGCTAAACTGAGATTCAAGATTATTTTTTGGGATGACGACAATGATAAGGATGAGGATCATCATCATAGTGATCATGACTCTGTATCATGAACATCACTAGAGTAGGATACGATGACACGACAACGCCGACATGGAATCTTATTGTTACTCTGAACAGCAAGTGATTTGCAACATATTAATGATGTGTTGGACCTCCGTGCTTTTCGAAGAGATTTCTCCTGGGAGAGTTGACTACCCTTTTTAAAGCCTACAAAAATTTACGGTATACCACCAACATTAAAAAGAACTGCATAATCTGACCACTATAAATACAAATACGACTACAACCACTGATCAAACCAGGTTGCCTTCTGAGAAGTCTCTAAAAAATTTTTGGGCATGTGAATAAACGATTGTTCACGTTTTTTTGTCGCCATATTATTTACTGACCATCAATAATATTTGCTTATCGTATATTCCTTTCTTCATTGTCAATATCAAAGAGCAGCGGTTGTGGTCTGGTCCGCCACAGGATATAAATAAAACACTGTTTGTTTGACTTCCTGACTATTAGGACGATGCCTACAATTAATATGATGATAGGCAAGATATTCGACTTAACATGAAGTTACAGACTTCAGGTGACACCAAATAATCAATAATATATAATTTTTGATGATCATACAAGCGCTCACAGCACAAAAAGAATAATAGCTAGGAAAAAGACAGTCTTACTTGAAGGCATTCAAATCCTAATTTTAACTATTAAAGTTATCAGTGCAGCAGGGGGTATTCACGATAGAGAATTCTATGCTCCATTTTTTATGTCGTTGTTTGAATTATCTATTCTTTGATAAGATCAAGAATGAATTTTTTTGTAGCGTGAAGTAAAAGATATGATTTTTTAGACCTGCATATCGAACCAACTACCGATTCATGGATTCCTTGATTATAATCTATAGATAGAAAAAGAAGGAAAGAGTTAGATTTCGGCACGACTAGAAATTGATGACTTTTCAGTAGATATTGATCTTTCTGAGAAAAAAAGGTAACCAAAATATGAAACGGGAAAGTAGCAAAATCTTCTATCTACTTATATGTTATAAAAACTATGAAAAAATGCTCTCTGCAATTGAAAATCTGTCACACAGACAGACACGACATTCTCTGCGTCACTCCTTTGAATTCCCTCAAGTCTCCACGAATCTTTGTTCAATTTTCTCTCTAGACTTTTTTAGAAACGAAGGAAAAAAAATAAAAGCATCGATGAAATTTCATGACAATCATCATGCAGATCATTCTGATACGACAAATACATTATTATGGATTCATTCAATCATGGTGAAAGAGAGAGAGAGAGATGATCGCTTGAAACTTTGTAAACATAATAATAATATTGCCTTGGTATTGGTATCAACATTGATATCATCGTCATATCCATTTTCAGCCACGAAAATTAAAATAATCGAGATGCACAGAAAAAAATAACTTTCCTTTCGGCCATTTTTTTTCTGTGCAAAATCTCTATACATATTAGATCGACAAAAAATTGTATTAATATTTAAGGCTCTCGGCAATATAATCGATTCTACTACCCTTTTTTATCGTGTGCGGAGAAATAGAAGAAATCTGATCGCGATTCTTACAACAAGATGATGATATATTGAGAGTGTAAAGAATATTGAATTCGACAGATGCATCTCTATAAAGTCATCTCATCATGTAGAAAGAAGGCGCTTTCATAAAATTAAAAATGTCAATTCGACCTGATTGAAAAATGATCTTCTTCCTCTCTCTTTTATTTATTATATGTCTTCATATTGATATAAGAGTTATATCGAAGCACTACACCTCATGCTTCTCATCTACATTATTTTTATTCCTTGTAATCATGCTACCAGCTATAATTTCATCCCAAAGAAAAGTGCGCTCTGCAGTACGCAAACGCACCAATTTTTAATCTAGATGCTTCTTAAATAGAAACTGCGCCTTGTCTTCGAAACAAGTGAAACAGAAGACTTTTTAATCTTTGAAAGAAGCCTAATATTTTTTATTGTAAACAACTTCTTTGAATTATCTCTGTCTTTTTGGTCGGCATCATCTACTACACATTGTACATGTTCTTTAGCTGTTGTAATAGCGATAAAGTCGTTCACTGTCCTTCGCCTTTCCAAATATTATAGTCTAATTCAATGTAATTGTAATCCGCCCAAAAAAGTAATCAGTGAAAAGAGTGTGGCTTACTGCAGAGCTTTTCCTTTTGATTATTGCTTTCTGCATAGAAGAAAACCCGAGGAGGAGGCCGACTGGTGCAGATAGATTATGCCATTATGGGAGTAAATTTGTATCCGTAATTTTATCTGTGGAGTGCACAAAACAGCTTTCAACTTCTACGGCTGCTCTGCTTCTGATATGATTGGTTTGGTATTTGGTGGCCAAGAAATGTACATTATTATCATCTCTCTCTCTTTCTGGCATCAGCATCCCAATCCAAAAACTGACCTTACAAGTCAATATTTTGTAGCTTGAGAGGAAAACGAGAGAAAATATGATATTCGAGAATGTCATATTGTTTGGCTGTGTGCATGAAAGCTTGTAGGGATACATTAATGCATTGCTATTTGCTTTCCTCCTCTTTCTGGTCGGCAGTAAGAGAGATTGTGGGAGCAATAAAGGAGTCTCTGAATGAAAGGAAACCGCATGACCAAACAGCCAAACCCTACAATATTTTCTGATTATTATGATCATTATTGTTGTTAATAATGCCAGAAAAGATGTTCTTGCTTAGAGCGTTTTTTTTCTGTTTGTTTACCCCTTTCTTTATCAACTTTTGTCGGCTGAGTGTATTTAGAGAGGAGGACGTGGGATTTTTCATTTCTTTCATAAGTCATCATAAGTCTATACGATACACTCTGATTTTTCATTACTAACCAAACATTCAAACTTCTCAGATCTATAACCTTTTTGGTGATTTGAATTCCTCACGTTTAGTGAATCAAAGGGTTATATAAGGAGAAATCAAAAAAGTGCTGGTGCACATGTCAAATCATGAGATGAAAAAAAAACTCTTTTGCCCAAAAACAGCCGCTTTGACTGATCAGTTATTTTCTTGGTTTCATTTCACTGCACAAACACAAGTGCACGAACTTATTATCTGCCAGATGCTCCCATAAAGGTGTAGGTATTACAATGATCGTAAAATCAGAGGCCTAGAGAAGGCGGAAGGAAAGTAAGAGTGAGGAAAAAACAACCTGTAACATTCCATTCGCTGAGAGAATGCTTTTGTTGAATTCTAACAAGTGCATAAGGATTTCCTTGAAAGTTGGCTTATTTTACATGCATTCCACATTAGTGAATAGACGAGTAATCTGAGCTGTTCACAATTACAAAGCCACAAAAAGAGAAAATGAGGAGTGATATCGGAGACTGGAATTATGACAAAATTTCAAAGTACCATCTTGTTATTGTCATTGAACTAACAAGAAACCTTACTAATTTTAATCGAAAATTTTCCTTTGATCATAATCATACCAATTTGGAGTACAGTAATCAGCCTTTATCCTTAGAAAAAAATATTCTGATTTTATTGCTAGTTTAAATTAATGTGGAAGTAATTTCTTAGAAAATATGAGGTGCAATGTAGAAAAATATTTTCAGATTGTCTATCAAAAGTTTATATTGAATGCAAACAAATCTACATTAATTTAATTTTTGATGTAGCTCGCATTATTGTGCACAATAGAATAAAATGGTGCATTCTAGTAGTTTCGATATTAAGATAACAATGAGATTCCTTGATTATATAAAAGATGAGCGAATTCTCTTTCTTGCCTCTTTTTATTGATTTACCACAGTTTTATGAGGTTTTTCACGGCTTCATATCCCATAAAATCTGTAAGCACACATTGCTACGCAGAGAATGCAGAATAAAGTGAAAAGAGCAAAGAAATGAATGCTTTTCCTAACTAAACAACCTCAAATTACCATTATTTATTATTACTCCTGGTCTGGTTGAATTCCTCCTTTCATTATAGTTTTGCTGCTATTGTTGTTTATGATGATGATAAAGTGCAAGTGCATTTCGAGTACTTTGCATTTTCAATTTTAGCAATTGAGAATTAAGAATGCAGCTCTTTCTTGCAGTTCACTTCACACTAAAGTAGCATGAAGTAGCATCAACCCCATTTAATTTAACACCTCCACAACAACAACAGAGATTCGTTCCAAGTCAATACTTATTCCGCTGTTTAATTCACCAAAGGCAAATATATAAGTTATAATAGAAATGTACACACTTATCTTTTCAAATTTTTAACAATACTAATTCTACTCCACATTATTTAATTTCCACACCAGTTAAGTGGTAAGCATTGTGGAAAAATTTGAAACTGAGTCAAATTGGATAAATGCATAGTATTCATTCACATCCTGAAAAATTCTTTGGTCCACAAAAAAACTGCAACATACAATTATAAACTTTTCCTAGATAGATTATATTTGTTTCTTCCTTACACGCATGCGCGTAATTGTGCATTCGTTTCACAGTTGAAAAATACCCATAATAATTGATAATTCGTAAGAATCCCAAAGCCTTTTTTACTACTGCGAGCAGAGCAGCAGCAGCTAGTTTGAAAATTATTCTGAGAAATTACAGCAAATTAATTGTACACGATCATCGTCATTATATGAGAACCATCTCAAGTTCATTGTTACCAACACCAACACATGTGTACTGGCATGGCAACTACATCAGTGCTTCAACATGTCAGTAGTCCTTTTTATCAGGTCAGGTTTATTATATCTATGTGCCGTTATATGTGGTGCAAATTAGCTGCTAAATGATAAGTGTAAAATGAGCACCTCATGCATGGTCAATTGCTAATTTCATTTTGAGTAGTGTAACAAAACTCATAATTATTTAATTATTCTCTGATTTCTGTTAATACAAAAGCATTTAAACTTTTTTGCTGTTCTCTGCTAATTAAATTTTGATGAATGAGCCTTAAGTGTGTAAATTGAGCTGTAACAATTGAAAATATTACAATTCACACAACACGCACTGAACTCTATTAAATATAGTTCGATATTGAGAAATTGTTTGATGTTTGTCTGGTTTGAAATATGGCATAAAACAAAACGCTATTTACTCATTTTTTTAGCATGAGGTCAGATGCCATGCCATGCCACCAAACAGCGGAACGTGTACAAAAAAATGTGTATATTGTAGTTCGTGAAAGGGTTAAAAAAAGCAGCAGGTTAAAGAGCAACACATAAGTTTGCACAGAGAAGCCGGTCAAATTCTGATGATAATGTTGGCCATCTTATCTTGCGTATATCTATTGACTTGATATTATTTTTAAGAAATCCGTAAACTACATATTTTTTAAAGATGTATAGGCACAAACTATCAAGTCATGACTTATGGTGATGATTAGTTTGTAAGTCGATTATTACCAGCTATATCGGTCATTATTACGCATTATTATTGCTATTTCTCAAAGATAAATTTTACTTGCAGATATACTGCATATGAAAAACGAGACTGCTGAAGTTACTGAAACATTATTATGGTTTACTATACAGTCTACCTATTACTTACGGTTACTTGCGTACCTGTAGCTGTTCTCTGAATAAAAAAATCGTGCAAAACATTTTTTTCGCAAATCTCCACTAACAGCCTCCGGTTTCTATTAGTCCACTTTATTGCAACAGTTCAACCAAGGAAAGTTACTATACTGCAGTTTTTTTTCGTAAGACATAAAAAAAGTAGAGTGCGTTAAAAGGGAATATAGGGGCTTGTGATAGAGAAAAATGCGGACACCTTCCACTAAAATACTTTTTAGGATGAACGCATACTGACTTAGAAAAAAATGATGATGGCCCTTTAGCTACAAGTTCTCAGAAATTAGTTCATTTTTTTCAAAAGATTTTCCTTCGATCTAAAGCACTCTTTTTCTGTAAGGAAAACCTGGCTTAAAGCTTAGAGATCTGCTAATGATGGAAAAATCAAAGAAATCAGGTTAATAAATTTCATTATCCACTTTAGACAAACAGGCACTTGAAGATGCAAAAAAAGGATTTTTAAATATGAAATTATAGTGTACCAGTGGAAAAAATATGAGTTGACTTGAATGAAACTTTGGGATTTTGTAAAGGCCAGATTAATTCTATAGCTTATTTGAAAACTCGTAAGAAGCTTAGTATCAGTTAGTTTTTTATATTGAAAGCCTGTCAATATGGAAATGCGAAATGAAAATCGACAAAAAAATCACTTCCCATTAAGCAAGCATAGGTAAGCATTAAGCATGAATTTAAATTTTAAAACAAAAGGGGTTTAAAACTAAGCAAATGTAAAAATTGAAAGAATAACTACCTGTTATTGACTTTTTTTATATCGTTAAAACTTCAACTAATCTACATGAAAATGTAAACGACCCTAACAGCATATTATAGTACCTAACATGCTAAGTAGCAGCTACCCTTTTTCCTTTGACAATCTATAAAAGTTTTATAAAAATTTCTACTCAAATATAATCTTCACGAATTTATAAACATGTGTGTGTCTGTGTGCATGTTGATTGATAGGCTTTCTGAATTTTAAAAACCAACAAAAAACAGCCGCATCTCAAAAAATCGTCAAAAAGGAAGAAAAAACGACATGCATAAATATCCGACAGACTATAAGCATTCATCTCTCTAGGGAAGTTTTCTGATGCGCACACATGAAGCCACTGGGTAAATAGGTAGCAAAACTACCGTTTTTACACTCCATTTACAAATGAATAAAATGTTAATGACCATTATCAATTGCACAGTTTTTGTGGGCTGGTGGGAATGAGAAATGAGCTTCTAGTGAAGTTCTCTCTCTAATGATGATAATGATATTGTGATGACGACTGCATTTTGCTCTTGCAGCTCAACTAAGATAAAAAGGATCTCTTTAAAAAACGGAAAGATACTAAACTACCTATGCAGATATGGCATTTGTGAGTCCCCATTTGAAAAAATATCATAGGACATTATAGCACTAACTAAGATTGATGATGGATGGTATGTCACATTTAAAAAGTTACATGCTCTCTAAAAACGACTGCATCGCTTATTAATGCTTTTTTGTGCACGCTAAAAATGATGGATGTTTTAGCCATCCGTCAGTAACCAGCAGAAAATTATGCATCTCTACAGTAAACACAGGTAATATTGCATTCTCTGCATATTAAAACAAGTCGCTAAAGATAACTTTGCTTCATAGGTATATGAACTCTACAATCTTTAGGTTCGGATTACAGGTAAAGTAAACTAATATAGAGGCCTCTACTCCATTTTCGAAATTCCACATGGCAAGGAAGAAGTATGCATACCTGATTATGAGAGGTTGTATGTAAATGAAAGTATTTAAAAATTACGGAAAGGTAGCACTGATAATGCAGCCATGTAACAAAAGAGTAGTATTGTGTTCCTTCCGGCTGAATGGTGTCGATGATATGATGACGATACCATTTAAAATAGGTAAACTTTCAACTTGTTTGGGAGCACCATTCTGATTATGTAAAGAAGATACATATTTCAAAAAGGTCTGCACGTCCGGAAATTCTACATTATAGAAAATTAAAGTGCAAATTATTTGTATTTTAATTAAAATCAGCATCAGGAGACTAGCTGAAGAATTACGTAGAATTAGAGGGGTGAATTACAATAGGAGTGAAAAATAATAGGATGTTAGAAAAGCCTATCGATTTCATTGAGGATGCCTCTTCACCTCGATGTAATATTTATTTCAGGTAAATCAAAGCCCTTCCAATGATTCATGTGCATAGGTAGTTTCCTTTTTGGAGGCTACCATTTAAAATAATGGATGGCCTTCCACTGATTACAAATTTATAATAATTAACAAGGTTCAACTCTCTCCATCAAATTTCATGGCTGTTGCAGAGGAGATAGATTTTCATTAAAAAACACACATATTCCTCCTGGTTTACACCCTCTTGTTGTGTATCTACCTATTTTGCTGTCTGTGAGAGAGTGTTCAGTTGCAAGAGAGTGAAATGAAGCTCCCGATATTTTGATGTGAGAGGATAGATGACAAATATGATACACAGCTCACGTCTATGAAACGCCCATGTAACACGATTCCATAATTAATTTTGCCTTTTTAAATGAGACTTTCTTCTGATTGATTAAACAACGCATAACGCAATACCAATAGAGGAAAAAAATGCATCAGTGAATGTGCATGTCTTTATGATATTATTATTATTATTATTATTATAGGTAAAAAAATTTAATATGCTTGAGCTCTCATCGCTCAAATCAATTCATATGCTATTGAACCTTTCATTAGACAACTAATCTGGCTTAAATCGAGAGCAAAGGTTTTTTCTCATTGGTTATGTTGCAATTCATAAATTAAAGTATACAGCTTGGAAATTAAAAGGAGGAGAGAAGAAGTGAGAGTGTCTTCATCATTTCAAATAAGAAGCGGTCACAAAAGCGAAGAACATAATAATCACATATTTTTATATCCTTACCCTACATTCATTCTCCGAACAAGAGATAGGCACATATTCACACAAATCAAAATTTATTGCAGTCACTAATGAACTATCGAACTATCATCATCGAAGAATAAGAAGGAAAGCTAATATTTTAAAATGGTCTATCATTGCGACACGTCGCGAGATTAACGAACAATAAAAACCGTCATTTCACCCACAACAATGGCACGCACTCTAAATTATCGCAGAATTTTGGGCAAACACTGATGCACCTGTAATCAATGATGATGCACTGCAAATTACGATTAAAAAGTAGGTATCACCAGAAGAAAAATACAATTATCATGTTGATAATTCGTCAATAAATAAACTTTTGCCTAATAAATATTTAAGTATGTTTTGCCAATCTTTTTATAAATGATTACTAACGACATGTTATAGCCACACTTTTTACAAACTAATCACGAGTCTTTATCAAGCCAACATTTTATTTCCCTTTTTGCCAGTCTCTTTTTTTCTTCAAAACCGTTTATATTTCAAATGAGTTGGAAGTCACTCTTCATTTTCGGCAGGCCGTCAAACAGTCAGATTGAATAGTAATAAAGATACTAATAACAGTAATAATAACTATATCAAATTATTGACTGTCGCACACACAGCCAGGCAGGTGCGTTAACTTCATAACTGAAAACTTTAATGATGATCGGCATCCTCTCTGACGAACAATGTTTTACAAGGAGGAGGATAACAATTGATTGTTGAATTGCATGCGTGTCTCTCTATAATGTAGTAAAAGTAGGTATATAACTTATGTGGAAATAGTTATGTAGTCTCTGAAGGAATTGAATAGTCAGTGAGTAAACTACTTTGAACACACACTCCAAATCCAATCCACACCAACACCACCACCGAGAAGTTCACTGAATAATGTTGTGTTGCATTACAAGAAGTAAATTTATGAAGTTGAAAAAATAAGCAAACCAACAAGTAGTAGTAGTAGTTTTGTTGCTGTCGTTACAACGAAAAAAATAGGTAATAAAGAATAGGTGAGTCATTAGCCAAATAATTTATCAACAGGTTAAAGATCGCTCAGGTAATGGTCACGTAATGAAACCACTCATTTCTTCTTGACTTTGTTCTTCTCTCTACACACTACAGTTTTTCCATTCTGGCCCATTATCTCTAAAGCATCTAATCACAGGGCACACACACACAGACAGGCAGGCAGGTAGATAGACACAGCAAAGCAATCTGTTTACTTTTTTTTGATGATGATGACTGATGCAGGACTTCTGGGAGTATAATAGCAGCAATAACTGAAGTAACAATTACAATTTTTATAATGGCTTGTTTACCTGCAGTTCAATAGAAGCCATAAAAAACGTAATGGGAATGGAAGTAGGTAAAAACCGAGCTAACTAACTTATTTGTTTAGCACCACTTTTTTCCATCCAAATAAGGCACACAAATCAAAAACCGTTTTATTTCTTCGGCTACAAAATATTTTTTTTTTAAATCTGAGGCGGAAAAGTTTAAAAAATGAGTTGCTCTCCACCATCATCACCTACAAGAGCACTGTTAACTACTGAATCTCAACTAACTACTGCAAACACCTTTTCCTATTATTATTTACCAGAGGATGTTGATGATTCGGCAGGTTTAGCAGTTTAGATTCACTGGCGCTTACACACACACATTCTTGTGGCACGTAAAAAAAGTTTAGAAGGTGCGCTGACGATAATGATGATGCGCTGCTGCGTGTGCATTGTTGCACCAATGATGATGAACTTCTTACATCCGTTGTAACACTGACTGACTCACTAGCACAGCCTCGTTAACTATTTGAGCAGTTTTTACACTTATACCTCTAAAGTTAATAAGATTCGAAAAAATATTTAATGTACAAGAAGTAAGTTTGTTGGCCAGACCAGAGAAGCTGTGTTTTCTGTGGTATGTTTTGGTGTGCGATATGGTGTATTGGCTTGAGGCACATGTTGCTCTGTTGCATGCAACAATAATCATAAGACTGACTGAACTCTCGAGATTATTACCTGCTTTGCACGCAACTCCTCGCAGGCAGGGAAGCAGGTAAAAAATAAGTTACAAATAATAATCTGAGAATTGTTTTAACATTATTACCCAGTAACAACTTGAACGCGCTCTGCAATATCAAGTCTTTTTAATGCTCTGTTATACAGACATCATGAAATTCATTGGCACTCTTTGCCTCTCTCTCTCAAGCGAGTATTGACTGAGATTTTTTTTCTACATCCTTATTGTTGTTATTATTATTATTATTATTTTGTTATATAAAAAAGAGAATGCAATCAGTTTGGGCATAGCATCGTGAATCATGATTATCATGATACACATGCACATATCTTGACCTCTGCACTGCACACAGATACCACATAACAATACTTACATATTTGGGTGAACAGAAAGAGCACGTTAATATAGCAACTAGTGTTACAATATGTTGTACAAGTGTATTGTTATCGAGAGAGAGAGACAGAAAAAAATATATTGTTACCTGAAGTCCAAAAAAAGTAACATGATTAGAAGTGCATTCCAAATCGAATCCAATTGGTCATGATGACTAGGATAATATGTAATATTCGTTCTTTCAATTGCTTTTATTACGTCGATTCACACAAGTGTGGTTTGGTTTGGTATGGATTACATATGAGCATAAAAAGCAACTTGAAAATTTGCAATGAGTTTTGTAGATAGGCTTGTATCCAACCTGTAATTTTTTAATGGTACCTTATCGTGAACAGTTATGAGATTTAAAAAAGGAAACAGAATTGATCTAGAATGCGTTGAAGAAAAAATGTGCAAAAAGTGCATCTCCTTTTTGCTGTTGTGTGTCTATATATGCCGTGTATAGCGAGTATTCAGGTCTGGCAAAGTTCCTATGTCGGCCTAAATTACTCACTCTCAATTAAAAGGGGCAAAAGATTAGTTCTGCAGAATGTGGAGTTATTTTTGCATAGAAGGTTTTTTAATGTAGAGTAAAACTGTAGCTTTATCGGTATGACTAATAATGTTATTAACGCCAATTAAACAAGATATCAGTCAGCGTCAAAAAAAACATCAAGGAAAATTGTAGACATTGTCTGACCAATCTCTTTGATAAGTGCATCTAGAAGCGAGGTTAGATCTACTAACTACTAAGACGTGTAGTTCGATAATAGCTGTATAGTAACTGTTCAGGATATAATCATCATCTTGACTGCAATTACGTCTGTGGCAGAATGATGAATGATGGTTGAACACATCATAACTATTACAGTGTTATTGACATGTCATCATCTTCTTTGCTCATTTATTTGACTATGATGTGATGCCTTAACGAATATTTCATTATGCTAAAAAATATATGATCATCTCCAATGATTTAAGGGTAGGAGGGTCCTCTGAGTGTGAAATGAAATTGAGAGGTTTCTTGATAAATTGAAGTGAAAGAGATACTCAAGAATCATACATTTATTTAATATTTTTTTACATAAATGATTATGCTGAGGAGCTAGTATATTGAATTATTAATTGCATTGCATCCCCTTCCATTCTCTCTCTAGAGTATCTATATTTTTACAGGTGTATAAACAGAATATAAAAGTGTAAGAAAGCTTGTAGCAATATGTCTCCTTAACTTTTGCCAATTACAATAACTCAAGCAAACCCAATTTTTTGTTGCCACAGTCTTAAGAAGTGGACAAAAAGGAGTTTTACAAATGCAAGAATAAATATATTTATGTTGCATGTGTCATGATGTGTCTGTCTTCAAAGTAGTCTGTACACAGAAATGCTTTTCTCAAGTGCAAAAAAGTGACAGGAGAAGCACAGCATGAAGTATAAAATAATCATCATGTTATACAATAGAATACCCTGTTGAATCTCTGATGAACATGTTGTATTTAACATAAAGAATGAGTTTACACAAATATCCAAGTTTATGTTTGTGGGACAACAATGTTAAAATGGTAAATAGGTCTATAATTCAAATCCCTAAAAAGAGATAAGAATGAATGATGCAGTGATTGCGAGAGAAGAAAAATATAAACTTAAAAAAAACGCTCTGTCCGCTGTGTCGTGTGCAAAATATTAAGCACATACAAATAGGTACATAGATAAATACACATACGTCGTCATGTCCACATCATCATAAGTATTTCGAGACAAGTTTAAAGTGTTATGATTGTAAAAAAAACAACAACAAAAGTGGGAAATCTGTCAGTAATAGTAGATAAACCTAATAAAGTAAACAATCTCCAAATTTAGACACCGATACAGTTAAGGCATCTGTGGCGACTGACAAAATTTTGAAATTGCTTCAGGGAATATAAGCGACGGTTACAACGATGATGATGATGTTGACTAATTAAGATGTATACAAATGGCAACAGGTACCGAGTGGAGAACAGTAATTGCAACATAGAGAATCAGAAGGGAAAAAACCAACAGTGATCATATTATGATATGATGAGTTTGTGATGAGGATGACTTTCATCTTTAGACGGTTGCCGTTACAAAAATGTATATGCCTAAAGAGTCAAATCACTCGTTCATGGCGACAATGATGTTGAAACTTTTTTCTGTAAAATCACCACTCATTCTTGAAATAGCAATATTGATATTATAATTATACCAATAATAAAAATAGCCTCCTTAAGCATTCAATCTGTCATGGTGCCTCGACAGAGAGGGAGAAAAGAAAAAGACGAGTTGGACATTCACCATTTTTACCACACCACACCACCATCCATCTTGTCACTACTTGGTATGGATATTAATGTCACAGTCACACCGTTCAAGTCAGATCATGTTGACATTCTAAGGATGGTCCATTTTTGGACAGATGAAAGGTTTCAAAATAAAAATTGACAATGGTTGATTTGATTATTATGGTAGCAATGGCCCTTGTTGGTATTCAGTGCGTACAACTATCAGTTATCTAAACATGGAGATGTACACCTTGCTAAATGCGTTGCAAATGATGCAAAAGTCCCGTGAACAAATGTCAACAACCGACAACATCCAAAAATAAAGCTTTCAAAAATAACAATGATTGCGTAACAAAGTGCATTGCCATAAGTGCTACACATGTAGTAATAATGATGATAGCAATGGAACAGTTGCAGTTTTGCAGCAAATTGCCTGCTGCCCATATCAATTTCGCTGTATCTTTTTTATTTGTCTTATCACCTTTTTTTACAGAAATGGTATTTTCGATCAAGTGATAAGCAATTGATTGATTCGAGCGGCTAAATTTGATAACAAAAAGTGAGCGCCTGGCTTGTGATTACAGGTAAGAAAATCAAGTAAAATAGACCTAAATAAAAATAGGTTTCCACCTTGCACCCAAGTTCGATCAAATATGAAAGCAACTTTTTGAGGAATGGATTGATGCATTTTTTTTCTTCTTCTCTAAATTGATATCATGGCAAAAGAGATCCAATACAAGATCAAAAGTAATGAAGACAAACTGGTGATATGAAGAAGTAAAAGATAGTATTTTATCTCTTTGTCATCATAATTTTCTTCCAAATGCAATAAACGTGGCATTAGAGGTGCATCAAATGAAAATATCATTAAAAGAATACCTCTGTACACAAAATGAAATTCTCTTTGATTTCTTGCGCTCAACAGAGGCCATGCCATGCCACCAACATTAATTTCCCCTTTTGAATAACAACTCACAAAGATCACTCTTTGACAACTCGTGTCATACTTCTTATAAGCGAGCAAACTTCACCTTCATTCCATTCTAAATTCATTCACCTGGTTAATACGGGATTGTACTCTTGATGAATTGATGACAAAAGGTTTATGACGACGACGACCGTTCACCTTGTACTGCATCATGCGTGCAACCCATTTTTCCTAAAAGTGCACTAAATGCAGTAGCAACAGACTATAATATTAAGTCTCTAAATAATTGCATAATAACAAGAAAGAAAGAACGAAGCTCTGTACTGAACTGAATGGAGTATAAGTCACTACTATGAAGGATGAGAGGAGATATAACAGTAGTAACTAGTAAAGGCTATGTCTTCACAATTCTTTTCAGTGTGCACCATCATGCAAATTTTTTTCCTAGATCTGCCAACATGCGAACTACGCAAAAGTTCGCAAGGAAAGATTACATCTACAGAGTATACACTTCATTATCAAAGTTACGTAACGACAGAAGAGTCACAGGAAGTGTAGCATAATTTTTTTAAAGTTTAAAAAAATATATCTGCAAATCGTGCCGGTACACGAATGAACAAGGTGACGATAATATACACGCTAAAAAGTTGAGAAAATGGAAAAACTTGCGACAACACACAAGCGCCATATTAACCGCTGCGACTCTTACCGGCTGTCAGACACACCGGTACATGGCCATTGTTGCTAAATTACTATGATTACGTTGAAATAATTTTTTATCGCAGTAATCAAGACTGCACGCGCTGAGACGATGCTCATTTTAAAGCTATTTTACTTCATGTAACAGAACCTCTAGAAGACGAGTCTATATGCGCGTCTATGATGACACTGCAGTCACGGGAACAACTAAAGACGACGCTGTGCTGCAAGAGAGATGCGGTGAACATAAACGTTGTCATCCGCTGCAGCGTCTAGCAGCGTTTCGCACCGATTATTTTTCTACACGCGGTCATATTTTCTTTCCTACTCCAATTCCCACGAGAAAACATAATATGTATAGTGTAGTAATCTGTCATACCAATTTTTTAACTAATCTCGCCTCCGCAAAGAAATGTTAAAACTTTATTTTACTGCAGGACATTTAGATTTTCTAATACCAATTTATTAGCTGCTCGAAGTAAAAATGTCAGGTTTGG
>JAQIXW010000971.1:0-22687 GCA_034700685.1 Willowsia buskii
GGATTTGAAAGCCAAATTTCAGGGATTTGAAAGTCAAATTTCAGGGATTTGAAAGTCAAATTTCAGGGATTTGAAAGCCAAATTTCAGGGATTTGAAAGCCAAATTTCAGGGATTTGAAAGTCAAATTTCAGGGATTTGAAAGTCAAATTTCAGGGATTTGAAAGTCAAATTTCAGGGATTTGAAAGCCAAATTTAAGGGATTTGAAAGTCAAATTTCAGAGATTTGAAAGTCAAATTTCAGAGATTTGAAAGTCTAATTTAAGGGATTTGAAAGTCAAATTTCAGGGCTATTTCAGGGTCTGACTCGTTTTTTTGTTCTTCAGGGATTTGAGATTCCAATTTCAGGGATTCAGGGATGGCCCCGATTTTTTTTCAGGGATGTTAGATTTTTTCGTCCCGAGGGATTTGTAACAATTTCCATGTCCGGGTGGGTATGTCTATGCATGAATATTTTTAGGAAGAAATCCTCATGTTGGGAATTCTAACTTGGATTAGTTATCCACAATTTTTGTGCCCCATAAGCAAGGGAGAAAAAATTACCTAGAAACTGAGGATTTTTAACAGGCAAATAATCAAATGCCTTAGATTGATGTAAGGCGGAGTGCATTGATGCCATTTTATGAAAAAACGATTTTATTTTCTCAAGCTTTCGGTTTTAATCAAAAACCATCATCAGGAGATATTATTTAAACAAGAGATAATCTTTGTGACATTAACAAATCCTATAATTATAATACAATAATAATAATTAGTTGAGAGTTAAGTTCACATACATGACCGGATGGAAAGTGTTCAATTTCAGTTATCAATCAGCATTGACGGACTAAACATTGCGAGTGATTTCATTTGTGGTTTTTACTCTACGCTTTTGTAAGTGACAGAATTAAAACTCATTGAAAACTGGTCAGTTGTTTGGAAGTGATATTGGTAACAACGGTTTCATGAATTCAGGTAGAATTGCATTCCAGATTTCAGAGGTGGTATATCCAAGATTTTGATTGATATTATCATTTTTTATGATGAAAAGATGCTCCTTGAATTTTCTGTAAAAATGATGTGTCAAAAAAGGCATGTGAAGACGTCAATAATGGACGTATACATTGTTGTTGGTTTCCATATAAACCTCAGTCTAGGTATGTGTATACTAAAAAAGCAGTACCAGCAATAAGGAAACAAACTTCAAATTCATATGCACACATCTGGCTTGAATATTATCATTTTAGTTTGGCATGGACATTCATAAAGTTACATCATATAATACTAAAGTGCGTATGATTTGTGCAGTCATACATTTGTAAATATTAAACACTAATTAATTAAACGTTGTGTTACATGACGAATGAAATATTTTATTATTTCTGTCAAACCTTTGAAACCGGGCATACTCATCTGCAAAAAAGTGGTTTGTTGCTGTTTTAAATTTTTAACTCTTTGTAAAAACTAACTTGGTAGGTCAAAGCATATTAAAGAATGGTTTTGAGTCCACAAAAGATAAGTTTTGATCAAGAGGACCGGGACTTCCTGCGATTCCTATGGTTGGAAGATTTGGAAAAAAATCTGCTGCACCGACACTGCCATGTCGTTTCCCGTGTTGCCTGCAGTCACCACCTCTTAGCCGCCACAGTGAGATATCATCTTGTAAAAGACTCTGACGAATATAAGGAAGCTGCAAATGCACTACTTGAGACCACTAGATAATGTGGACAATACGGTGCTCAGGTTGTATTCAATGGAACATGCTTACAAGTTCCAGTCCTCCTCCATCAGCATGCTTAAATCCGCACAGTTCGGCCTTCGAGCATTGGAGTTTAACATCCATTCCATTTTAGATCTCGGCAATTTGCCGCCCAATCACAATGGGCAAACTTCTTCTTCGCCGATGTCACACAGAGAAAAGTGGATTAGACAAACCACTTACTTCAGAGCCGTAAGAGGATGTTCTCAAAAGAGAATGTCAAATCTCCATCTCTCTGATCTTTGGATTCCGCCACATTATCAATACGGGCAATTTAGCATTCACGTTTTCTGTGATGCGTCATCCGCTGCTATAACAGCAGCAGTATTCATACGGGTGGATTTTGGAAGGGGAAGAACTTAGCAAGCTATAACCGCATAACATTGTAAAATTCACAAAAAGTGGCTTCACTTTTGACATAATGCATGCAAGAATTTAACCAAAAAATAATCAAATAATATTTGCGATATTTTACTAATTTATGGTTGACTGTTCAGTTTCAATTGCAAACTAGAATTCAGATTTGATTATTTCATTCGATACTAAATGTAGATATTTGCGATTGTTTTTGCTAAAAAATCTCAAATTTTCTGAAATTTCCTATTAATTATTTTCCATGTATACAATTTGCTTCAAATCCTTAGTATATAAGCTATTATTCTACATAAAAAAATAACTAAAACTATTTATATTTTTGACAACCCGGAACAGCAGCTATCGCGTGCTACATTTCTTTCTTTTTATGTTCATAAAACTTTCCACTCGTAGCGTTAAATATAGGAAGGTTTGTTGCCTCTACAAGCACACTGACACCTAGCTTTCCTAAATGCGTCATCAATTCTACTTCTGCAAAAAAACATGTTGAATAAAAGCTAAAATTGGATACCGAATAAACAGCTTTGCTAAAAACAAATTTGAACGAAAAGGCTGCAAACTAAAATATGAAACTACCGTGTCGCCAGGCCATTAAACAAAACATAAATTTTGTTGATTTTAGAAAAACATGTGATCTCTTGACTCATATATCTCGAGTCACGAGGTCTAAAATTCATTTAAGATCTTTGTATTGACCTGAGCTAGTTGTGCACCAAATTTGGTGGTAATTTGTCAACTGGTTTCCGAAAAAAACATGTCCACACCCAGACAGACAGACAGGATGATGAAACCATTAACTACATGCGTAAATGCACACAGCTGTAGCTATGGAAATGAGGAGTTCCTAGAATAGATATGATTTCTTAGCTCAGTTCAATACAAAGGCAAATGTGTAGTCTAGGGCATCTAGTTTCAAGATATTCACTAAACGTCGCGCAATTCCCCGATACATTTCTTGTTATTAAAAATAATTACCAAGAGAACTTTAAATTGTTGCAAGAAAGCAATTACGATAAATGTTAAACCTAGTTTTTGTCGTTATAATTGGCATTGTAACTAGCTCATTATTTCCTGACTAACAAACAAAAATGACTTTAGTTTACCTGCTTAATAAACCAGCAAATCGGACATTCCACATGCGATTAGCACAAAAAATAATTTGGAAATTTTGAATAAAGAATATATTTCCGTGTAAAGTTATGATAAAGACTTTGAGTGCTCCAGTAGAAAAACTTTTTTGCTACTACCATAAGAACTGAGTTGTTTTGATTTTGATTTGGCGGTGAAAGTTTCTATTTAGAAATTTGCAGCAAGATTCCTCACAGTTTAAACACATCACGACAATTTGGCAACGGGAAAATGTAAGATTTGTAGGCTCATTTAAAAACACTGGATAGCGACCCCTTTTCCCATTGTATTTTAGGTCCCTGATATTCTTTTTTGGCTGAGTCTTCATAAGGTTTTACGGTTTTATTTCTTACATTTAAAAAGGCTTACAGCCTCTAAGATCACAGTGCTCCCCTAAATTGCGCACTTAGCTTCACATACTAAAATACTTTCTTCATATGAGCTAATATTACGTGCAGTGTAAACAGGTTTGCCAAAACAACAATTTATATAACGAAGAGTTGCTTCAGCTTGCGATCAGAAACTTGGTTACTCTAAATATATCAATTCGAGCTTAGGATGTATACGTAGGTTCTAGTGTTGCTCCAGTGCTACAATACAATCAACAATAAATAATTCCCTTTGAAGTGGCAATGATATAAGAGAAATAAATTAAAACTTGCTCATTAATTTAACAAATGGACCTCACTTCTTACCTCGTTAGGACTGAATACATATACTGTACTACATATATGTAATTAAAACATCTAGTCTATAATACAAATGATCTAGTCCTCATTACATATATGCAAAACTACATATATTATATGTTTTCAATTTTTGCCTGCTTTCATATTTTAGTGACATGGTTAAATTTAAAATAAGTCTTAATGCAACGTTCTCCAGTTTACATCATTTTAAATATTTAAATAAAACAAAATAGGGAAAAACCAATAAATAATAAAATCTCCATCAGCAATACTGAAAATTATATGTTACAAGCGTATATGTTTTGAGGATATATATGTTTTGCAAATTATAGCTTTTTATCAATTGGTTTTTGAGCTCCTATGTTTTAAGGAGAAATATTCTCAGGGCAAATCGTAAAGATGTATTTCTGGAAACCCACTTTTAATTTAATTCTTCTAACTGTCACAACAAATATCATCTTATGTTCTGCATCACTCAGTCGTTCTCCTCAAGCACCAGACCCATTGGAGATTCCCGGAAGCTTTTCAGAATATATGAATGCCTACTCTGGTTGTGTCACTCGAGTTATTAATTTCAAAGGAGTGAACCTAGATTTAGTGGATTTACGAGATCCTATAATTTTATTCCGCTACTTTTATAGCTACTTGCTTCCATGGTATATTTTAGTGCCGAATGAAGTGGGTGAGATTAACTCAACTGCAATTCGTGAATACAACCGCTCAATCTCACAAAACCGATTATATCAAACTCTGGAAAATGGTTTCAAGATGTCAACAAGAAATACAGATTGTGAAGCAAAAATACACATCTACCCACCACTACAAAATGCACGGTCTGGTTTGCGATGGCGCACACTCTACGACACATATATAAAGGATCCTGTAGAACTACATCGGTATCATAATTTCGAAGAAAATAAATGGAGGATATTCTTTATGAGTACAACACGAAAGCATAATTTGCTGATATATCGAAGATCCTACTATTCAACCAGAGACATTGAGCTTTGGAGATATAGTGACAAATGGGCCCTAGATATTCCGCAAAGTGCTCCTACCCAATTTATGTGGGATACTGAAACTGGGCGTTATTTCGTCCTGTGTGACCTCTGCGACGTATGCAATCCATACATACAAATCGAAGTTAATACTCTGCCGATAGACCGAAACGCCTTGCGACAAGTAGCGCGAATTATAAGAGTAAATTCCAAACCTCCACCGCTGTTTGTCAATTTTGTTTCTGGACTATCTTCCTCTCATCTTTGGAACCCTGCGATTTTCAAGTGGAAAATCAATGTGCTCAAGGAGATCCGAAGAACCACCGTGTTCACAGTCTCTCATCTGAAAGATGTATTGGATATTCACGCCATGACAATGCTTTTGCCACAAAATTCAACCTACGAGTTTACTGATCAAGAATCAAATGAACTTTACAAATGGCGAACTATTAAAGTGGATGGGTGCCCTAATTCAGGTGGAGTCAGCTATCCTGCGGTATTGCGGCCTGGATTTATGAGAAACACCAAAACAAGCAGAGCTGAATTTCCTGAACCTAGTTTGGCATTTCGTGTGGAAAGGTTGCGGTTTGTGAGTTGCCATCGAGAAGATGTAGGATGGACGCAGAACCTGAAGGAAATTTTGGCAGCGGCTGACGTTTGGACCTGGGCTTTACTCTTGACATCTATTATCGGAACCTCTGTGTTCATAACTGTTTTGCATTACTTGAAGTACAGGAGAAAATTCAAAACTGCGTCTGAATATATTTGCTACACAATCTATTTATGTTTCAATGTTTTTATAATTCTACTTGATCAGCCGTCCTGCTTGTTTCAAGGGAGAATTGGAAAATATCGCAAACTGGTTGTATGCCTCGCAGTGCTTTCACTGCCTCTCATGTTCTCCATTCTGGGCAACGAATACAAAGGAAGCAGCATTACAGAGTTAACTGTGGTGGCGGCACCTGTGCCGTTCGACACCTTTGATTCCCTCGTAGAAAACAGTTTTGAGACTTACATTCTCCCTAGTCAGCTACATGCTGGAGATATATTAGGGGCTCCTGCTTCAATAAAACATGCTCGTCAATACAAGCAGAAAAACAACCATGAAGCCTTTCCGGTAATGTCGCTTCTGTGGTACTTTGTCAATCTCAGATTTTATCCTTTCAAGTCTTTGGATGAAATAGTACAAGATGAAAGTATATCACCAAAAGTTAAGAGATATCTGAATTACTCCAAGTTATTCCCAAGCTGGGTGTCACATGATTATGACTCGAAAGGCGAATTTCAATTTGAGGAGATTGTCAGTCCGCATTTGGAGAGATGTGAGAAATCCGCGGCAATACTGGAGGAAAATACGGCGCTGATAGTGCACACAAATTTATCGAGAGCTGAAAAGCCGGTATTTTTCGGGAAAGATGTGATTTATAAAAATTGGCGGGGATATAGACTGCGGGGTCATGTTTCTGAATCTATGATTTTGGGAATTAAGAGTTTTGGTCAGAGTGGAATTCTTGAGTGGTGGAGGAAATATTTTGACTTTTATATTGTGCAAATGACACACTCAATGAGAAATAGATACGACTCCCCTAATCTTGACAGTGGACTGGAGAGGAACACACAAAGTCACGTGATAGCATTGGCAATCATTCCCATTTTCGGATTGCTGGTTTCTCTACTTGTATTTATTCTGTACGAAAATGGCTTCAAGATAAAGTGGAGGTGGGAAAACGGTGTTTTCCTTCTAAGTTGCCAATAAGAAGAGCAACAATTTTACGAAACAAAAGTAAATGTCGTAAAAGCTGTTTTGCGACGATAGTTGATAATGACAATAATTATCGTAATTAAAAAGCAAGTGCAAAATTTACCCTACAACAAACACACGCGTGTTGCTACTTTATTCAAATATCCATATAATCACAACTTTTCTAATAGTAAAATACACATGGCATATATACCCAGTCTTGTACCTAAATATTTAACTATAAGTAAAATAAACAAGACAATTAAATGCCAAAAACATTTCTGCGGCTGTTTTTCGTTTCTGATCCTTAAAAGTTAGGCTTTTAATATAAAATATTTAATTTGACATTGAAATACCAGCTATTCAACTAAATCAATCTTTAAGTCATTTTGTTTTAATAAACCAGAGAGAGTGCTAAGATTGTTTTCTGGAGATAACCACAATTATAAGCAAAGAAAAGCATAACAATAACAAAAAAATATTTTATGTCTGAAGTTTATTATCATAATATTTGTTTGTACTCAACCGGTAGAAGTATGTCAATCAAAAATAAATTGAGTAAATTTACGAAGCATTAATTTCCTTTGATGAAACCGACATATTCATTAATACTAAAGGCTTCATACTTTATCGTCTGGCTTGCATATTTTGTTAGCTTGAGGAATTTTTTGCAACTGATATTTTTCATATTATGATTATCTTTAAAAATCCATAGTCATGCGATAGCATTTGTACAGATGAATGAGTTACTATAGGTTGCGTAACTTTTAGTCTATTTATATTATTTTACTTTTATGAAAAATATGCAAAAAACAAAATATGAATTGACTCTGTATCTTAATAAAATTATAAGATTTTTAACTGTGCAATAAATCATTTGATTGCTAATTCAAGTCTGTGTACTCGTAAATTTTACGGTTTGAATCTTTAGAATTCAATTTTAGACTAGTGCTAAACTTATTACATCTATGTGCCAATTGGTTTGGTTAAAATACCAGAGCCCAAGTGCATTCAAAGCAACAAGCCAAAGAACCTATGATAAACGTCGCACATGCACATAATGTAGTATTTTTTGCTACCGTCATGACAATTACAATCAAGCATCAAATGCAAAACAGAGTCAAATATACCGCAAGAATTAAAAAGGAAGGCAGAAGAGATGGTTCAGATGGAAAACATGAGCGCCAGAGGAAACGAAGATGACGACGGAAGTACAAATGATATTCAATCATCTCGGGCAATAAATTTTAATTGAAAATAGTCGCTTGCAATTAATATTTTACTTTCCAATATTTTTCGAGACATATTTCTTTGCCGCAATGAAGAGCAGCAGACATCGCGTGCAACATTTCCTGTTATGTTCATAAAACTTTCCATTCGTAACTGTTAACATGGAAAGATATGTCACCTCTACAAGCACACTTTCACCACTCTCATAACGCGTCGTCCGCTCTGTTCCTTTAAAAACAATTAAAAGCTGAAATTGAAAACAGAATAAACAGTTTTGCAAACAGCAATTAGAACAAAAAGGCTGCAAACCCAATTATGCAACTACCGCGTCTCCACGCCACTTAACAGAAAATCAAAAAATGTTTTATTTAAAATGCATGTGACCAATTGACTCTTATATCTCGAGTCCCGAGGTCTAAAATACCGGTCAGGCTTTTGTATTGACCCAAGGTAGCTGTGTACCAAATTTGGTGTAAATCAGTCAAGTGGTTTTCGATAAATCTTGTCCGCGCCCTGACAGACAGACAGAATGATGATACCATTAACTACCTGCGTAACTGCACACGCTAGTTATTAAGGAAATGAAAAATTTCGAGAACCTATATGGTTTCGTAGCTGAATGCAATACAAAGACAAGTGTGTAGTGCAAAGCATACAGGTATTCACTGAGCATTGCAAATTGCCCCGATAGGTTTCTTCTTAATCAAGAAAATTTCCATGAGAGCTGAAAGTTGTAGCAAGAAACCGACGACGATATAATTAAGTCTGCGTTTTTAATCATTATTACAAGTTGGTATTCAATCAGTGAAGCGTAATTTGACCAACTTATTTGTCATAAATAGTTGGTTATTAGAACCGCTGCATCTCCTCGCAAAGTTTTGTAGTTCAGTTTAAGTTACCCGCCAACTAAATCAGTGAATCAGACATTCCACTTGAGCTCACAGCAGCAGGCCTAATTAGAATATTTTTAATCAAAAATATATTTCGGTGTATAATAATTTGCTATGATGAAAAGGACATATATCTTAGATCGCACTAGTGAAAAAAAGCAATTTTTTACTTTAGTTTACTTGCGTTAAATATATTTAATGCTACTACCTTTTGCTTTTTTATTATTATTAAGTTGAAAGAAACCTCGAATTTGGCAGAATAAGAGAAACGATAGCTTAAACCAGTTTTATATCGATATCCAAAGCAAGTTTCCGTGACGGCAATTTGGCGAGGGGGAAAACTGGTATTTATTGGCGCATTTGAAAACACTGAATAACGACCATCTTTGCCTTATTATTGCCGTATTTGAGTTCTAAATATATCTAATACGTTGCAAAAGAAAATATTCACTAAATATGACGCTATATGCAGGCTCTTTCAATATTTCCTAAGCTGTGCTCCAGTGCTATAATACAATCAACAATAAAAAAACTTCATTTTATAAGGCAATGATACAAGTGAACTAAGCTAACACTTCAACCATTAATTTATCAAACTTTGTTCCCAACTTAAGCGATAAATCTTATTAAGAAAGGACGAGAAATTTAAATGCTAAATTTTGTAAACATGGGTTTCTGCAAGCGCACTTTTACGTTAAACCTCCTGACTCTCACCACTAGTATCCTCTTAAGTTCTGCGTCACTTAGTCGTTCTCCTCATGCATCAAACCCATTGGATATTCCCGAAAACTTTTCACAATATTTGAATGCATACTCCGGTTGTATTACTCGAGTTTTTAATTTCGAAGGAGCGAATTTCAATTTACAGAATTTGCAAGAACCTATAATTTTATACCGCTATTTTCATAGCTCTTTGGTTCCATGGTATGCTTTAATACCGCATGAGGTTGGTGACAGGAACTTCACGGCAATTCGTGAATTCAACCGCCCACTCTCACAAAACCGATTGTATCAAACTCTGGAGAATGCTTTTAAGATGGCAACCAGAAATACAAATTGTGAAGCAAAAACACACATTTACCCACCTCGATGGAATACAAGCTCTGGATTCTTATGGTGGAATGACCACGACACATATATAAAGGATCCAGTAGAACTACATCGAGCTCATAATTACGAAGAAAATTCTTGGAGACAATTTTTTATGAGTACAACGCCAAAGCATAATTTGCTGATATATCGAAAATCCTCCTACACAACAGATGAAATTGGACTTTGGAGAGATAGTGACAAATGGGATCCAGGTAGTCCCCAAATTTCTCCCACCCAATTCATGTGGGATACTGAAACCGGACATTATTTTGTTTTGTGTGACCTCTGCGACGTCTGCAATCTACTCAAACTAATTAAAGTGCTAACACTGCCAAAAGATGGAAAGGCCTTACAACAAGTAAAGCGAAATTTAAAAATAAATTCAAAAGCATCACCGCTATTTGTCAATGTGGTTCCTCCAGTTCCCTCTCATCTTTGGAATCCTGCGATTTTCAAGTGGAAAATCTTTGTGCTCAAGGAAATCCGTAGAACGACAGTCTCCACAGTTTCTCACCTGCAGGAAGTTTTGGATATTCACGCAATGGCAATGCTTTTGCCACAAAATTCAACCTACGAATTTACGGATGTCTTTACCTATAATTTATTCAAATGGCGAAATGTTAAAGTGGATGGGTGCCCTAATTCAGATGGAGTCTGGTATCATGCAGTACTGCGGCCTGGATTTTGGAGATACACTCACACAAGCAGAGCTGAATTCCCTGAAGTGAGTTTGGCATTTCATTGACATTGCATTTGTGGAAAGGTTGCGGTTCGTGAGTTGCCATTTGGAAGAAACTGGATGGACGCAGAACCTGAAGGAAATTTTGGCAGCGGCTGACGTTTGGACATGGTTGCTACTCTTCGCATCAATCACCGGAACATCTACATTCATAACTGTATTACATTACTTAAAGTACCGGAGAAAATTCGGAACTGCATCCGAATATATTACCTTCACAATCTATTTATGTTTCAATGCATTCATAATTCTGCTCGATCAGCCGTCCTGCTTGTTCCAAGGGAGAATTGGAAAGTATCGCAAACTGACAGTATGTCTTGCAGTATTTTTACTCCCTCTCATGTTCTCCATTCTGGGCAACGAATACAAAGGAAGCAGTATCACGCAATTAACAGTGGTGGCGCCTCCGGTGCCGTTTGATACTTTTGATTCCCTCGTAGAAAACAACTTCAAGACTTACGTTCTCCCTTGGCATCTAGGGGAAAACGAAATCACATCAGATTCAATAAAGCTTGGTCGTGAATACAGACAGAAAAACAATCACGAGGCGTATCCGGTAGTGTCGCTTTTGTGGTTTTTTATCAATCTTAGGTTTAATCCTTATAAGTCCATGCGAGAAATGTTGTTAGATGAAAGTATATCGCCAAAGGTCAAGAATTATCTGAATTACTCCAAATTATTCCCAAGCTGGGTGTCACATGAGCATGACTACTATGGCGAATTTCATCTTGAGGAGCTTCCAAGTCCGCATTTGGAGAAATGTGAGAAGTCTGCGGCAATACTGGAGGAAAATACGGCTCTAATATTGCACACAAACTTGTCCAGAGCGGAAAAGCCGGTATTTTTCGGAAAAGATGTAATTTACGAAAATTGGCGGGGTTATCGTCTGTTTGGCCATGTTCCTGAATCGATGATTTTGAGAATTAAGAGATTTGGTCAGAGTGGAATACTTGAGTGGTGGAAGAAATATTTCGATTTTTATATTGTGCAAATGACGCACTCAATGAAAAATAGATACAACTCTACCTATCCGGACAGTGAAAAGGAGAGACACACACAAAGTCACGTGATTGCATTGGCAATCATTCCCATTTCCGGATTGCTGCTTTCTCTGCTTGTATTTATTTTTTATGAACATGGCTTTAAGTTGAGGCGGGCATGGAAAGAAGTGCTACTGCTGTATTGCCGCGTAATCATGGAGCAAAAAACCAACAAAATTACTGCAATCAACGTCAAACCCATTTCAGATGATTGACAATAGAAGCTAGTCAAAAAAGTTGTCTTACTACCAATAATCTTACAATCGTTAGTTAGTTTAATTACACCTATTGTTAGTACAGAAGTCTTATTGCAGCAGCAAGTTTAACAAGACTTCACATTGGATAAGTAAGATATGAAGCGTAATGTCGTTAGTTATATTTTTCTCTTCTTAATAGTCGTAATTAAAAAATACAAAACATGAAATGCTAATAATTTTATTAAAAAGGTATATTTATTCGAATCAAATTGATTAAAAAAGTTACTTCTTTCAAAAAGTATTTTATGTAAAACAAACAAAAGTTAATTATTGAACAATATTGTTTTAAATTCGAATGAAAATATTTTAAAATAAAGATGTTATGCAATTCCAAATGGGACCTGTAATCGGTTGTCGTATGATAAGTTTCAAGGATCATGTTTTCATAACATTAACATTTATGAGTTGCATAAAAAATATTGTTTCCAAACCCACAGTTATGAAATATACGTGAGGTGTATATCAATAGTTATTTTTAAAACTTGCAAAAAAGTCATGCGAAGTCATCAATTACCGATATGTTTATTGTCCTTGTTTTCATACCAATCGTACAGTAGGCGCAAAATGTAGTAAGAGCAATAAGAAAAACAAAAACTCATATGCACACGCCTGGCTTGAATATTATCATTATGTTCTAGTATTGTCATTGAGAAACGCACGTCACCCCCAGAAGATCAACTTTTCCCCACCAAAACCCAAACATCACCTCGCCGCAACCAACTTCACAAGCAACAGCAAGTAGAAGCAGAGACGACGAGGAAATTCTCATCATCTACATTCACTCTTCACTTTTCCTTGACGAGTGAAATTGTTTGTGCGCTGCACATTTTTATCTTAATTGTAAAATCATTCATAAAAAGTTGTAATTATTCCATGCTAATAAATAATTGGTTCAATTAATAACTTGTGTGTACTTTCTCCGACTATTGTTTATTGATTAGTCGTTTGAGCCGTTATAGTTTTTATGATAGTTAACCTGCCGTCAGCAGAGTTCATCAGCGTGCAATTCAGGGAGCCGTTGGTGGCTATCATAGATAGGGATTTCAGTCTAATTATCGAAGCATTTAGAACTCGGGCAATTTGTCACAACGACAAGTATGGAACTTTATTTACTTACACCATATAAAATGAAAGTGCGTTTATTTTATACAATACAAAAACTAAAACACTAATAAATAAGACGTTGTCTTCATGACGAACAAAAATTTATAATATTTAAGTTCTGATAAACTTTTCAAACCGAGCATACTTAACTGCAAAAAAGTGTTCATTCCAGTTCTAAATATTCAACAATTTTAGGGGCCATGGCATATGAAGGAATGGTTTTAAGCCCATTTTTCCATATTAATATTACAGAAGGAAATAGGAAGTTGAAAATTATACTAATTAATTCGCAATGCTTCGCATAAACTATACCGAAATCTGATGCCAATAGCTTTTGAGGGACAAATTTTAATGTAACGTTAAGTGATTCCTAAATATTGTTTGGGCAACTGATATAATAATGTGTGGTTAGATTAAAATTCGGCACAAATTATTCAAAATTATGAATTTGGAGTTCCATTACTAACTATGCAGCAGAAGCGTTTACTGATCTGGACGCCCACTTTAGAAATGAAATCATTCTTTAGTATTATGTATTCCAAAGATAACCAGAAAGGAAAGGAAACACCTTTGAAAAGACTACCACTTATTGCATTATAACTTAAAGCGATATGTTCACATTTTAGCTTAAATTCTATTCGTTTGTGTAGTGCATTGCAACTGATCCAACACTACAGGCATTTTACAATAAATTGGCGAAAGTTTTACCGGCCAGTTTGATTTTGCTTCGTGTTATTGTCTTAAATCTATGTACTTGTAAATTTTACTGCTTGAATGATTCAAATTCAACTTAGACTTCAATGCTAAGCTTATTACATCTCTATGCCATTTGTTTGGGTTAAAATACCACAGGCCAAGAAAATTCAAAGCAACAAATCGAATAAACTATGATAAACCTCGCAAATGCATTTAATATTTTTCGCTCCCGTCATGAAAATAAAAATTATCATAAAGCACCAAGCGGAGTCAACTATACTGCAAGAAGTAAAATGGAACACAGACAAGATGGCTCAGATGGAAAACATGAGCGCCAGAGGAAACGACGACGAAGACGGAAGTACATATTTGTTTATAATATTCAAACATCTCGAGATATAAATTTTAATTAAAAGCAGTCGCTCGTAATTAATATTTCACTTTTCCATATTGTTCGGGTAATATTGCTTTGGCGTAATAACGAACACCAGCCATCGCGTGACACATTTCCTGCTATGTTCACAAAATTTTAACATGGAAAGGTATGTTGCCTCCACAACCACACTCTCGCCGTCCTGCTAATGCGGCATCCGCTCTATTTCTTCAAAAAACATGTTAGATAAAAGCGGAAATTGAAAACAGAATAAACAGCAGAGTAAAAACCAATTAGAACGAAAAGGGTGCAAACCCAAATATGCCACTACCGCGTCTCCACGCCACTGAACAGAAAATCAAAAAAAATTTAATTTGATTGCGTGTGACCTTTTGACTCAACATCGCGAGTCACGAGATCTTAAACTCCCTTTAGACCTTTGTATTGACCCAACGTAGCTGTGTACCAAATTCGGTGGCAATCCGTCAAGTCGTTTCAAATAAATGTTGTCAAAATCCAGACCGACAGACGGGCAATAAAACCATTAACTACCTGCGTAACTGCGCACACGGTAGTTACTAAGGAAATGAGGAATTCCTAGAATCGATATGGTCTGGTAGCTGAGGGCAATACAAAGGCAAGTGTGTAGTGTAAAGCATACAGATATTCACTGAACGTCGCAAATTGCCCCGATACATTTCTTCTTATTCTAAAATGATTTCCATGAGAACTGGAACTTGTAGCAAGGAAACGATAAAGATATAATTTGATCTGCGTTTTTGTTATTATAATCGACAGTGTATTTGTTTCAGTTTTGAAGTACTGTAAAGCTTCCTGTCTATCTTACCACATGAAGTAACCTTTTAGCCACAAAAAGAATCACAAATAATTAAGGATTTCATATTCACGATTGATAAACGTGCGTATAAATTACACTCCATTAATTCAAAACAACAATTTACCAAATCATTTCATTGAGTGTAATCAATACATTTTCAGTTTTAATCATTAGCATAATAATCATGGGTTTCTGCAAACGCACTTTTAAGTTAAATCTCCTGACTCTCACCACCAATATCATCTTCAGTTCTGCGTCACCTAGTCGTTCTCATCATGCATCAGTTCCACTGGATATTCCCCAAGACTTCTCAGAATATTTGAATGCCTACTCTGGCTGTGTCACTCGAGTTATTAATTTCGAAGGATTGGACTTCAATTTAAAGAATTTACGAGAACCCATAATTTTATTCCGCTATTTTTATAGCTCCTTGGTTCCGTGGTATACTTTAATACCGCATGAGGTGGATGAGAGGAACTCCACTGCAATTCGTGAATTCAACCGCCCACTCTCCCAAAATCGATTGTATCAAACGATGGAAAATGCTTTCAAGATGGCGACCAGAAATTCGGATTGTGAAGCAAAAATACACATCTACCCACCACGACGGAATACACACTCTTCTTCTTACTCTCTCTTATGGCAATCTTTAGACAGCACTCATATAAAGGATCCCGTTGAACTACATCGAGCAAATATATCGTATTATTACAATGCAAATGATTGGAGACAATTTTTTATGAGTACAACACGAAAGCATAATTTGCTGATATTCCGAAGATCCTCCTACGCAACAGTTGACATTGCACTTTGGAGAGATAGTGAGAAATGGTTCACAGCATATCCCAAAATTGCTCCTACTCAATTTATGTGGGATACTGAGACCGGACATTATTTCGTTCTTTGCGACCTCTGTGACTTATGCAATCCATACAAACAAATCCAAGTCAAAACTCTGCCAAAAGACAGAAACGACTTACGACAAGTAAAGCGAAATTTAAAAATAAATTCAAAGCCTTCACCGCTAATAGCCAATTTAGTTCCCGGATCCATTTCCTCTCATCTTTGGAATCCTGCGATTTTCAAGTGGAAAGTCAATGTGCTCAAGGAAATCCGAACAACGACAGTGTTCTCAGTTTTTCACCTGCAGGATGTCTTGGATATTCACGCAATGACAATGCTTTGGCCGCAAAATTCCACCTACGAGTTTGGTATACGTGACTCAATTGAATTACATCAGTGGCGAAATGTAAAAGTGGATGGGTGCCCTAATTCTGGTGGAGTCTGGCATCCTGCCGTATTGCGACCTGGATTTATGAGATACACTCAAACAAGCGGAGCTCAATTCCCTGACCCGAGTTTGGCATTTCGTGTGGAACGGTTGAGATTTGTGAGTTGCCATCGAGAAGATGTCGAATGGACTCAGAACCTTAAGGACATTTTGTCAGCGGCTGACCTTTGGACGTGGTTGTTACTCTTGGCATCAATCATCGGAACTTCAGTATTCGTAACTGTTTTGCACTACTTGAAGTACAGGAGGAAATTTGAAACTGCGTATGGCTATATTTCCTACACAATCTATTTGTGTTTCAATGTATTCATACTTCTACTCGATCAGCCGTCCTGCTTGTTCCAAGGGAGAATTGGAAAGTATCGCAAACTGGTTGTTTGCCTCGCAGTCCTTTCACTTCCGCTCATGTTCTCCATTCTGGGCAACGAATACAAAGGAAGCAGCATCACCGAGCTAACTGTGGTGGCGCCACCAGTGCCATTTGATACGTTTGATTCCCTCGTGAAAAGCAACTTTAAGACTTACGTTCTCCCCAGAGATCTTGGGGCAGAAGACATAGACGAATACCCAGCCTCAGTAAAGCAAGTTCGTCAGTACAAACAGACAAGCAATCACGAGGCATTTCCGGTAGTGTCACATCTTTGGCGTCTTATCAATCTTAGGTTTCATCCTTGGAAGCTCTTGGATGAAATGTTGCAAGACGAAAGTATATCCCCAAATGTCAAGAAGTATCTCAATTACTCCGAGTTATTCCCAACGTGGGTCTCACATGAGCATGATGGGAAAACGGGCGAATTCCAACTTGAAGACATGGCAAGTTCGCATTTGGAGAAATGTGAGAAATCTGCGGCCATACTGGAAGAAAATACGGCCCTAATATTGCACACAAACTTGTCCAGAGCTGAAAAGCCAGTATTTTTCGGGAAAGATGTAATTTACGAAATTTGGCGTGGTTATCATTTGTTTGGTCATGTTCCCGAGTCGATGATTTTCAGAATTAAGAGCTTTGGTCAGAGTGGAATTCTTGAGTGGTGGAGGAAATACTTCGATTTTTACATTGTTCAAATGACACACTCAATTAGAAATAGATACAACTCCACCAATCTGGACAGTGAACGGGAGCGGAGCACACAAAGTCATGTGATAGCACTGGCAGTAATTCCCATTTCCGGATTGCTGGCATCTCTGCTTGTGTTTATGCTTTATGAAAATGGCTTGAGGGTAAAGTGGAGGTGGAATGAAGGGGTATTGTTCATAGCTGTCAATGCGGGAAGCAGAACATTGCAGAGGGTAATGTGATTAATTATAACCCGTTTCAAAAGAATAATTATCAATAATGATTGTAATTAAAAAGGGAATTCACTATTAACGTTACCGCAGATGAAGAAATATTTTTTATTCCTACAATTATTGCGTTCATATATTTAGGACAAATAAAACTATTGAATAATTTACAATTGAGTAAATTTGCATGAAAAAAAATTGTTGTTTTGTGTGTCAAAGTGACTTTTCATCTGTACAACGGAATGAGTTTGATTTGCTTTAATATTATTTGCAAAAAATGAAATAGAGAATCATTTCTAAAGTAACAATGATTTTAAAACGCATATATTGGTAACTTAACCACAATTATGTACTTACTAGGGAACCTTCCCAGATGTCACGAGCTCCTGATATTGAGACTTATATTATCTGGTAGAATTTTTTACGCTGATTCGAATGCTGCTTTTGGATTGCTGCGGAAATGAAATTTGCGGATTTTACAGCCGTTTTTGTGGAGCACTTTAAAATTAATATGCCTACAAAACAAAGCTACTCGCATTTTTCTGCACTGGTAGAAAGCACAGAGCACCTCTCCAAAGATTATTCTCTGCTCCACAATCATATAATCACCGTGTATTCTCGATTTTTTGGAGACCCCCACTGCTTGTGTGTTTTATATAATCTTTTAAATTAGCTAATAGCACCTACTCCACAATACTCAAGTTTTGCTTGTCTCACCACTTTGAAATTGATAATAAACTGTAAGGTTATAAAGTTAGAGCAGAGATTAATGATTGGAGTGTTGTTATGTGCTTTCTGCTTGTGCTGAAAGACGTTTTAGCTGAAAGCTTTGTTTTGTAGGCATATCAGGTTTAAAGGCGGCGTGTAGTGCTCCACAAAAACGGCTGTAAAATCCACAAATTTCATTTCCGCAGCAAACCAAAAGCAGAATTCGAATCAGCGTAAAAAATGCTACCAGATAGAATATGTCTCAATATCAGGAGCTCGTGAAACCTGGGAAGGTTCCCTAGTTAGTTAACATTGGCTGTTATTAAAATCTGAATTTGATGAGGAAAGTATTTATATATTTATATCCATCTCCCTTTATTGAGCATGCAATCAAATCATCGACATTTGTGCACAAATCTAAAGCCCGCAAATAAATCGATTGATTTCTGAGCTGGAGTTATTTGGAGCATGAGAGCATGGATCAGCGCCTTAATAGAAAGCCACAAAATTATAAATGCAATTTTTAATTTTTAATTTTTAATTTCTAAGCTGTGCGTGTCTTACATTAAAAGTGGTGCTAGCAGTAATCCACATGACGACGCCCTAAAGTAAATTTCAACATGACATGTCAAAATTTTCAATTTTGTCATTTCGAACTGTACATAATATTTTCAAGTATTTAATGGTCCAAGTATTAACATCTCACCTAGTAAATTGGAATTGAATAGAATTTGAAACGTTAAGACAATTTCTTATCGGCTCTAACAAAAGCTTAAAATAATGAAAATCTAAAGGTTAAGCTTTAAGAGCACGCACACATCACATGAAATGCATATTTAATGACAGAACGTTAAAAATACCATTTCGAATTAATTTTTAATTAACATGAAAAGCCTTCTAAGATTCCTCAAGAATCATCTCTTTTTGAAGTTGGAAGTTGGCGGGGCAGTGGTTAAAGCATTCGATGGTTGAGGGGAGGACGCATTTGGTGTTATGATGGTAGGTTCGGAAATGCTCTTGTTTGGAGTAGACGTGAGCTCTGGAAAGTGGCGCTTGCGCTTGGCATATTTCACAAAGCTCGCTGATTAATAGCTGATAATTTGATCTGAAGAAAGTGATAGCTTTTCTTTTCCTAAATTGGATGATCCAGATTTAAATGCTGTTTGAGGTGATGACGGATGTGCAGTTCTAGAGGTTTAAAGGAGAAAGATTTTCCCAAATAATTAGACTCCCTGTCGTGTTGCATATATATATGAAATTACAGTTATGTGGCTTTTCATTACAAAAAAGAGAAGCGTAATAGATGTAAGGTGGCCTTCAGCTAGGCTGGCAATCCGTCCTTTATTATAAAGGACAGTCCTTTTTTCAGCCCTCAAATTTGAGAAATAAAGGACTGTCCTTTATGTCCTGTATGTCCTTTATTTCAGCCCAACCGCTGAACCCAGCAAATTTATTTAAAAAACCATCGATTTTGTCGCAAATATCGCAAAATTTTCTTTAAAACCTTCAAATTTTCTAAAACATTTCTTCAAAATTTAAGAATTTTGTCCCAAATATACAAAAATTGTTTCTAAAACCTTCAAATTTCCTAAAACTTTCTTCAAATCTCTCAATTTTGTCCCGAATATTGCAAAATTGTCAAAATTTTCTTCCAGAATCCGAAATTTTTAAAAGAAAAAGGCCCCCGATTTCGACTCTAAACCCTAAAAGTTGGCTAGAAAACGAAGTTTTTTTCCAAGTCCTGGAATTTATTGATGGACTTCTATAACTTAACAAATATGAAAATATTCGTTTTGTTTGTTTATTGGTTTGTTTTGTTTGCACCGAAAAAACTTGGCCCCAAAGTTTAGCTAAAAACACCGTTTTTCAATAAACGTGCACTATTTACTGTAGTATTAAATTTTTGAAAAATGTCCTTTATTTTAGTCAAAGGTACATGGCCAGCCTACCTTCAGCAGGAATAGTGGGCGCCTCCCCTCCAGTTTCGACATAAGCATAAATGCCATACCATAATCAGGCTTAATGTTGTACTTTTTAGTTCTAATGAAACTGATGGAGCATATGTAAAACAATATGGTAATAAATGATAGCCGAGTTTCTCTGAAATGCGACGTATTAGCAATGTTAATGCTTTCTTCATTTTTTTTAAAATTATAAAACCCATATCTATATACCTTCTGTCGTTTGGATGCTAATTTGAATTTGTAATAAAAATTGTATTTCTAAGTTAAATCATTTTTTGGCAAAACAAATTTTTCTATGGTTTCTATAAAATTGTCTTCAAAGCGTTTACAGTATTTTTTTCGATTTTTTTCGAAAGATTTTCAGATTCGAGATTTTTTGAGAAATTACGGATTCCTTTTATTCCGAATGAAAAATTTTAATCTTCAGGACTTTTCTGAATTTTGGTCGTGTGATTTGGGTAAGCAGATATGATAAGGTGGGAAGGTTGCATATTGCATGGGTGCAAAAGCATGTAAAAAACTAAGCATAAATGTATGACCATGTAATAACCGAAAATTTGGTGGATTGTGGTATATAATTTTCGTTTTTTTTAAATTTTAGAGCAAAAGAAATTGTGCTGTAAATATCTCAAAATTTTGAGAAAGTTTTATTGCTTCAGAGATGCTCTCTACGATGGTTAAAATATTCTAAATCATCTCTCTGTTCAGAATAAATTTTCTTTCGTCTACTGCAGAAAAATTAATTATGTGAATTTGTATAAAAAGAAAGCCACTCGTTGAAGTTTATTCTCGCATTAGAGTAAATATGTTAACCAACCAACGTTTCCTACACTGAATGATTTTACTCATTGTTTAAAAAAGATTGCTCTTAGATAGCCTCAGTAATTTTGCTCTGCTTTAAGAAACCTATAAAAAATAACTTGTTTATGAAATCACAAAAACTTGAGTTATGGAAATCATCACAGCTCGCGTTTGCTAACACACGTTTCAAACTGTCTCCGAGAAAGAAAACTGCGACAAGGTTACAGAGAGGGCAAATGTGTCACCTTCTCTTGTTTGTTTGCTCTTGTTTTTCAAACTTTTGTTTCGCAACGACGACGCTTTGCTCGACAAACAAAAGGTACCCTGATAATTTACGAAGGTTTTTCAAATATATCAGCAGTGCTTAAACTTAAGTATTGGAAAATATTTTAAAGTAGCAATTGCAGCATTATATTTATGAAAAATTTCGACATTTTGTTTGTCAAACTAATCTGGAATTTACAAAATATAGCTGCGGATGTCAAATTATGCTGCAAGGCAGTCCAATAAAGCTAACTTTTATTGATTCAATTTCTGCAAGTTTGCAAGAAGTATGACAAAAATGTGGAAGAGCGCCGAGAAATGTCAAATTTCCTGTTTAAATGAAAATACTGATTCATAGTGTAACAATTGCTGTCAATTGTAATATCGGAGATGAACATAGATGCAATAATTTTAAGTTTTTGTTCTCCGAAAATATTTTATTGTTAAAGTAGTCAGAACGAAAGTTCATGAAAACCCCACGTTTGTCCAACTCCAATCTGCTAATGACATACGTCTACCCTCCCACTCCCAAAAGTATATGCTTCGTATATTCAGTATACACATTGAAGATGGGATGCTAACATAACATGTTTACCTATATACTTTTGAAAGTGGGAGGCTAGACGAATTTATGCCATTAGCAGATTGGAGTTGAATAAACGTGGGGTTTTCATGAACGTGTATTTTAGGTCTGACTATTTCCAATTAGATAAATTTTGACATTCTTCGACTCCCCTCGGCATTTTTCTTGGTATTCTTGCAACCATATGAAAACACATTGAATCTATAAAACTTAGGTTTATTGGGCATTATTATTTGACATCCGCAGTTAGATTTTGTAAATTTAAGATTAGATTAGCCTTAAAAAATCCAAAAATTTGTCACGCAGTGAATGTTATTTTAAAAGATTTTCCGTTGCGGGGATTGGCCGCAGTTGATAATTTGGAGAAACCCACGTAAATTATCAAGGTACTTTATGTTTTTCGAACGGAGTGCCGTCGTTGCGAAACAAAAGTTAGGAAAAAGTGACACTTTTGTCCTCTCTGAAGCGTTGTTGGATATTTCTTTCTCGGAGACAGTTCGAAACGTGATCCATAATGTTTTCAATCACTCGCGTTTTATGATTCCATAAACACGTTATTTCTGGATTTTTCCCTCAAAGCAGAGCAAACATGCCGGAGACAGGACAAGCAAAATTTTTTTAATGGTGAGTAAAATCATGCAGTATAGGAAACGTGGTCTTTCTATAATAACTTGTGTGAAAAATGAAAAATAAGTTTTTGTAAACCGACGCTCAACCAATCTTGACCAACTCTACATTATTCAGGCTTGAGTGTAGAAATATACCCTATTCATATCTAGTCAATAAAACAGGGTGACCGGCATTTTAATCGCCATCATTTCATCGCAATCAGTTCATCGCAATCATTTCATCGCCATCATTTCATC
>JAQIXW010000972.1:0-22680 GCA_034700685.1 Willowsia buskii
ATAAATTCCAGCAAGAAGTCCAGAAGAAGCAATTTTCAGACAGCCTATATTTGTCAAGTTTAAAATTAGAAAGAATACTCGTATCATATTGGACTTGGCATATGTATCTAACTCCCAGGCTTCAAAAGTAATTTTTCTATTATATACCGTTTCAGATGTGAAAGTTATTTTGGTGAAAGCATCAAGGGTCCATAAACAATACCACAGTTGTAAAATTGATTTGTAGCATTTGGTGAAGTAGAGCAAATAATTAATTAATAATATATTGCTAATTATGTTTGACTTTAATTATTTGCGAAAGCATCAAAGTTGAGTGCTTCTACGAAGGAAAAAGAATAGCAGATGCCACTGATAAGGAATGAACAACATATTCCGGATGGGTTACAAATTTGAATTTGTAATTGTTAACACTCAAGAGATGCTATAGTTTCTTGAATATCACTTCATGTGACATTTGAATGAATGGGTGCCAATGTAATGTGCCTATTCATATTCTCTATATATTTTTCAACGAATCCATTGCGATTTCAAAAGCCATCTTTTTAAATGAAAGCTGGACGTTGGGTGGAAGGCCGTTTCAAGCAAGAACAAAGGCCAAATATGACAGTTCCTTTGAAATTCGTTGAGAAACATTCTATGAAGCTTACTGAAACAACATAAATGGGTGTAAAAATTGCTCTTTAAAATTCTCTAAAATACAGTCAGGTTTGGAAGAGCACGAATGTTGTGTGCCTTTCAATATTATAAAAAATTATATTCTTCTGAGAGGGAGAAGCCCACACAATCTGTATGTGAACTAAATGCTTTAAAGTGATTAAGTACAAATTGTGTTTTTGATATGGTTTTTGGAAGAATATCAAATATGAAAGGCATGAATTGACCCTTATAAATCTGCTGTTGTTATAATTTTATATGTAGTTACCAACATTTTAATAATTTCCTTTGAATCACTTTGAAAACATAGGTCCCCCACAGCTGCGAAATTGGATTATATACGATATAATAATTGTGCAAAAAGATTCAATGGATTTACTGTAGTTGGTTCCTGCACCTTTCTTAAAAAATAAGGTGAATTGATACACGAACACAGGCAAGCTAGAATTGCACTTGTGACATTCCGGCCAAACCCAGTGTCCAACCTCGGATTGATTTGCGTTGGATATTCTGAAAGGTAGCTGTGCAGAAACGGAAAAAAAGAAACCTCATATCACGACAACATACAACTATTTATTGAAAATGTACCAATGTAGTGTGCTTTTTCTTATTCTCGTACACATTACTTAATACTAATTTAATGTTTTAATGGAGATGAAATGACTCCAGTTGAAATTAGAATGGGGAAAAGCATCCTTAGTAAAGAAAAGCAACGGATCAATTTGACTGAATATCCGATGAACGCTCTTCTTTAGAAGCATAATATTATTAATAATACTGCAAGCAAATTAAAAGTGTTTCATTTGGAGAGGAAATTTTAAAATAATATTTCGTATAGATGTGGGATTTGGAATGTACACGCCACTGTAATACGATGAATTATCAGTACAGCACCAAATTTTATAAAAAGATTAGTTTTAAAACTGTGCTCCATACTTAAACATTTGTTGCACATTCTCATAACCGTGTCCGTTACCAACCTAAAGACACTGATTTTGGTTAAGTATACGTTCGTTTTGAATATTCCTGTAAATATTGGGCAAATACCAAAATAGCAACTTTGCGTAGAAATAATAACATTTATTGCCTGAAATGTTGAGCTGTTAAAGAATTAGTTGTGAAATACTTTCACATGCGTCCATTTTATGATTTTGGTGGAAATACTTTCGTTAAAATATTTTGGTAAAAACAGACAAATAAAGAGTAAAAATACGGTGGCATAGTAGCATCAATGTAGTATGCTGAAGCGCACCATTAATATGAAGTTTATCCGCCGTAATATTTCAATCGTCTAAACCAAATTTTTGAGATTTTGGTTGAGAAAGCACCAGGTTTTAAAACCTCACAAAATCATTTTTGCAAATGCAGCTTTTACTCGGATACTTCCAAGTAGTTTGAATTTAGTCTAAACGTTTTGTTCGGAAAGGATTGTAGGATTTTGTAAAAGTAGCGTGGAAGGGATATCCTAATTTATGCGTAGCAATAAATTCTATATGTTCTATTATATTCAATATGTGTTTCAGTAAGATTGTTCAATGTTTCGATAAAATAATAAAAACATGCTCCATTATCAAATGTGTTCACGTCTAATTATTTGCATGAAAATCTTTTAAAAATAAATTTCAAAATATTTTTGCTTAAATTAACCTTTTGCTGTAGATTTTATGAATACTAAACGCTACTTCCACATTAAAGACTCACTAGGGAACGGTTTCAGGTGCCCGGAGAGTTGCGTATCAAGTTATGTTGAGTTAGGTACTTTCAGCTACGCTGAATTCAATGCCGTTCTCCGTTTTTTGCAAAACTCAAATATCGAATTTTAATGAACATTTGAAATGTGAGACTTTTACAGCGCGCGCCATTTATTGGGAACACACTTTCTTCAACATTTCATTTTCTTTTCTTCACTTCTTTTCGTGCTGCTCCCTTTCGCTTTGCATACTGCTTTTTTCTCTCTTCGTCTGCTGCTCACAGGGGGCAGCTGATTTAACTTTAATTGTTGACATTGTAATTGTCATTGACTTCCAAAGCAGGAGATAAGGAGGAAGGAAGCAGCCAAGCAGCAGCAACGACGGGCAACGAAACGAGAACGTATGGTGGTGGTGGTGATGGTGAAGTAGAGTTGTGTGTGCTGCGTGTACTTTTCCTAATTGTGAGCGCTGTAAAAGTCTCTCATTTCAAACGTTCATTAAAATTCCAAATTTGAGTTTTGCAAAAAACGGAGAACGGCATTGAATTCAGCGTAGCTGAAAGTACCTAACTCAACATAACTTGATACGCAACTCTCCGGGCACCTGAAGACCTTACCTAGTCAGGTGAAGCACTGGCAAAGTTCCTTGTTTGTGGGATCAGTTTAAATTGGATAAGAAAGTTGGTAAGCTCAGCAAAGTACTCGACACGATCACGCATTAGTCAATGAAAATTCCTGCGATGGATCGCGATATGATGAGCGTACAATTTTATCACGGGATCATTCTATTAAAACGTGGTGATTTTTATGCATATTTTTTGAAGTGCCATTCATACTTTGATCCACGCATCTACTCTGATACTACATATATTTTAACAACCGTTTCCTTCGCAAAGTATACAATACTTTTGCTTTAGAAGACTTGCCTTCCCTTACGCATTACTGGCTGGACACTGCTCGCAGGGAAAACAACGCCCAGTTTTTACAACCTGAAAAGCATTTTAGGAGCTTCTGATACTGCCAATTTCTCTGCTGGTCAGAGAAGTCACGAGAAACGTCAAGTGAGTATTTTGTTTTTATACTGTCTCCATGGCAGCATTTAAATCCACCGAAACAAAGTATACGTGTTCTAAGGAGTTTATACAATGCTATATTGCTTTCACCATTCCATATGCCTGTTCTACTGGTAATATTGCAAATAGAGAAAAGAGACGCTTACTCAAATTAAATATTCATTGTTCCCTTTCATCGACTTTTGATTTTGTTTGGGGAGTTCAGTCGGGTTTGTTCCCTTTTGCAACAAGAGAGTGTTCTTCAGCTCTACTTTCATTTGTGCAGTTTCCTTTCTCTTTTTAAATAAATATTCTAATTTTTCAAAACGAAAGCAAGTGTCAGTGTCGTCTGAAATATTTTAAAAATGTTGACAGCAAAATGTGGAGATTATTTTGTCGCTCATTTTTCTGACACTGAATTCTGAAAGTAGGAAGCAGCGAAGCACAGCTTTAAAGTACACGTTTTGATTGAAAAAAATTAAAATGGAAATACAATTAAATTACATTCATTAACTGGTGAGCGTTTCTACACAAAAGTTTTGAGTGTCGCGAAAATGAAAGAAATAATGAGCACTAATTTTTGATTCCTTCATCTTAAAGGTGAGTATGGCAACAGTCTACCTTACTTTAGAGAAGGTGGAGTAAAAAGCAACGAACATTTTCAATCTTTCAGTGTCTCATTTAATTTTTTATTTCACGCACTCTTTTATAAAGCCATATTGACGGAAAACCTTAGATCTACGTTTCTAAGAAGTGTAGATTTTTTAAAACTTTCACTCGACGGCTTTACAACTGAGGTTTATAAATTATAAATTATTTGCCATTTATTTTGACATGCAGTTTAAATACCTTTTAGGCTTCAACCCCATCAAGATGGTGTACAACCATTCAAAGAGACGAGTGGAGACGATGTTTTTCTATCCAACCGGAACGTGAGCAAAGGTATTTGTTTCAATCAATTATATTGCGACTTAATTTGATTTTAATTATAATTTTCCCTGTTTCACAATACGTTAATTTGTAAAAAAAAATACTTGCTGGTTAATTTCAATCAAAATATAAAATATTATTTTTAATTTGTTCGCTCGGCAGGTTTCGAAGCAAATACCTATACATATGTTCGTTCAAACAGACGGATGTTCATGTACATTTTGCTGATATACTTTCACCGCCCAGAATTGAATATGCCATCATCACAACAGCCAGTTTCACAGCTACCCGAAAGCGAGCACCAACGCAGGGACTCACTTTTTCCCCGTTAATTATTTGGAAATTGATGAGACCAGACTCAATAGAAGCTCAGTTTATTCCACAGAAATCTTAGAAGCCAGAGAATCTTGCATGGTGCTCTAGTCATTTTAAATAATTAAATGGAACACTTTTTGGAGATCATGGAGGAGGACTAGGTGGAGTCAAAGTTTGACCAAATTATACGGTAATGTCAACAAAAAATAATCTGTTCTCGTTTTCCTGCAGACAAAAAAAACAAGTAATATTTAGAATAAATAATAAATGGTTAGTCGACAGTTGCTCAAGTCTGTCGGACATCTTCGTTGTTCCAAACTCCAAATATTTGTTGACTAGAGGTTGACGTTGTAATGAGCTAGAGAATTTAAATGTACCAAATCTAACATAATCAATGATAAACTTTAAAAAATATTCGACGCGCTCAAAATGGGCGACAATTTTCAGTAGAGATTTTTAATTTTGACGAGACAGGTATTTTTGAAAATGGAGCAAATAATTATTAGTATCTGTGTTTGACTTTGATGAACAATTTTGTAGGTTTAAAATATAATGCCGTTAGTTCTGTAAATGTATACAGCTAATGGATTTTACTTTGACAAGTTATAATGGTAAATAAGAGTACATATTTATTATGGAGTTGATTTAACTGAGGTTTCATTCAAGAGTGATGGGAACTTGATGAATTTGCTTGAACTTTGATTTTTTAATGGTTATTATGAGTTGGATGTGGGGGTGGTTTTGTAAAAGAGGGTGGGGGTGGGCTAGGTGTTGGTTTTAGTAATATAAAAAATATAAGTTTGGTAACATGGTAGGCAAATAAAGGCAAATACTGAATTTGCTATCCTTATCCCACCAAATTTAAATGCATTAGTAATAACCGAAGTCAGATGTGTAGAAAAGGATCGAGGAAACCGGATATCACGACTGCATGAGACATTTGAATGAAAGAGTATCAATGATGAGTCCTTTTTTGTATTCTCATTCAAGTTTTAAACTTATCAAAAATAAGATGAGAATAAAATAACGGTAGTTTTCAACTTAAATATAAATAAAATGGCACAAAATGAAAGTTGTCATGTAAATGATAACTGTGTCAAGCTTGAAAGCACCAATGTAGTGTGCCCTTTAAAGCCATCGGATGAGGAAGAGGAGATAAATTTTTCTGCAAGGAAATGTGCAAATGTCACGAAACAACAATCTTTTCTCGTTATCTTGTAGATCATTTTGAATAATTAGTGAACAATTAGTTGGTGGTTGCTCACGTTATTAAAATATGTTCATTGTTCATGAATACTGCAATAGACTTACGATTAGTTCCTACAAACTGACAATTCACAAAAAAATAAACGATTGCTTTGGAAACGATATCCGCATTTTTCGTTTTTAACTGGTATTTTTGAAAATGAAGGAAATAATTAGTTTTATCCCATGCTTAAATTTGCGGAAAGATTTGATGGAATTGAAGTATGATGTCGTTAGTTCTGCAGATGTAAGCAACTAATGGGAGTTACGTTTAACAAATTGTAATAATAGTAAATTAGAATATATTTAGAAAAGCTTCTTTTAAGCTGCCTCTTACTCCAACGTAATCCAATGATTTTGCCATCCTTGTTGGACTTTGTTCATGAGATGGGCAAAAGTGAATGGTTTAGAAATGGATGTGACATGTTTTTTTATTGATACGCAAAAAAATTCATAATGTAAATGAGCTTTTCAACGAACGAACTCTGGCATTTTATGATTATTGCATTGGGAAAGCTAACATGCAGGTAACAGCAAATATTCTGAGTGACAATGTACGCCTCAGAAAATTCTATCATGTCAAATTTATCGTCAACAGATCAACCTTTCGGTTTCTCCTAGTCTAATCCCGCGTAAAATATTTTAATGATATGTAATGCAGAAGATTTGGCGTTGAGCAAATTCAGCTGAAACTAACTGCCTATTAGAGAGCAACAATGTAGTGTGCCTCGAAAATCTCAATATTGCAAAAGTTTGAATGCAAATACGCAGAACTTGCCTTGTCCACATTTTACGCATTTAATTTATTATGAGTGAAATGTTAACATGAAAAATGGCACGATTCCAAATCCCAGGTTAGAGAAAGTAAATTTCTTAATGATTTTATGGGGCAGTTTATCGTAAGATCCTGTGCTGGGGATCTCTCTATGCAGTAATTATTTCTGCATAATATCCAGCAAGAAGTGAGCAATTTCGACAGACAGCATAAAATGTTTTTAAAAATTGCAAAAAAATATTCATATTATATTATTTAGAATTACATAGCATATGCAACTAGCTCTCAGACTTCAAAAGTAATTCTTTCTATTATACATTGTTTTGGAAGTAAAGTTACTTTGGTGAAAGCATCAAGCGTCTTTGAAAAACATTAACCTAACAACAGTTGCAAAATTGATCGATAGCATTTAGTAAAGTGATGAGCCAAATTTTGATTTTAGACTAAAAGAATTTTTATTTTATCTAAGTAACATTAACTTTCATGACTCAATTTACATATTTGAATGAAAGGGCTCCAATGTAGTGTGCCTTTTCAACTCAACATTTACTGTCAAACTGACCGTTTTTTGAACGATGTTCCATAGCGAAGCGAAATATATTTTTGCTCAATTTTCCCCAAAATTGTATCGGGATAGGGAATTATAATATAAACTGCCATTGAATCTACTAACTTTTTTTCGACTTTACAAATTTTGAGGACTGTCTTGTATGTAAATGGCTACTTTACTGATTTAATAGCACTGCAAGCGAACTTTCCATGCATTTTTTAATTTTTCCTTAATTTGCTAAAAGAATTTATGTTTTGTTTAATTTGAAAACGAAACAAAACAGTTTCTCAATAAACAAAAGCTTTTCAAAACACTTTTGAAATAAACAAGACAGTCGATTTGTTTATAAACATGTAAATATTCAATTACTAAATAAAAACAGTTGTTGAGCGTACGTACAACATAAATGTACCTTTGAAGTATGATTCACAAATTTGGCAGCGAATATCCAGGCATTGCAAGTGTATACGTATATATCTTCATAAGATCACATCATCTTTTGACATGAGCCCTTTCAACAGGCAACATGTAATTGTTAAATTGGAGAGGTAGGGGTTTACTCTGTCGAATATCTAAATTGCTCTAGACACCAAAAACTAGTTCACTAGAAGTGTACTTACTTGTTAGCTGTTAATAGTTAGAATTTTTTTGAATATTTTAAATGAATCAAAGCTAGCATAATCATTGATAAATTTTTAACAATATGCGACACGCTCACATCGTGCGAAAATGTTCAGTAGCGATTCAGTTCTGACGAGACAGAGAAGCGAAATTTTGAAAATGGAGCAAATAACTAATTAATAAGCTATTATTAATTATGTTTGAATTTGGTGAACGATTAAGTTTAAAATATAATGCCGTCAGTTCTATAAATGTATACAGCTAATGGAGTTTACTTTTACAAGTTGTAGGGGTAAATACGAATACACGTTTATTCTAAAGTTGCTTTAACTTCAGTTTCATTCAAGAATAATGGGAACTGGATGAATTTCGACATTTCTTTTTTCTTTAAGTAATGCTGATGGATAGTTTCGGAAGACGCTAACAAGCATGATAACACGAGATATACTCTATTTTTTATATTCTAAAATATGTTTTTATCTCTGACGCCGTATCTTCTTTTAACTCTTCAAGCGCATCTTTCTTCATAAGAACATATCATCACATGAAATAGGCACTCAATAGACAACATGTAATTGTCAATTTGGAGAGTGCAAAGTATTTATCAGAAATGGCAGCAATGTACGTACCTCCAAAAAAGTCAATCATTAATATTAATTTATTGCCGTTTGATGAGAATGGGCGTGATATAGAAAAGCTGTAAAACTGATACTTGCCAGTTTCAGAAATGGATGTGCTGTATTTATTTTTTAACACACACAAAGTTACATTAAGTGTGGAATGCGATCTTCAACAGATACATTGACTTGGACATTCGAAGAATAAAGTTACCTCTTGGTATTTTGATTTAATTTCTTTCTCTTAAATGTGTCATGCTATGAGTAATATGCTACTGATAAGGAATAAACAACATATTCAGAATGGGCAACAAACTTGAATTTGTAATTGTTAGCATTCAAGGGATGCTATATTTTCCTGAATGTCACGACTACATGCGATACTTGATTGAATGGGTACCAATGTAATGTGCCTTTTCATATTCTATACTACATTTTTTCGGCGAATCCGTTCCTGATTTTAAAATCCATCAAGAAATGAAAGCTAGGCGTTGGATGTGTCATTTACTCTCCACATAAATGTTACGAGAAATATGCCACTGATAAGGGATGATTATCACGACTTGGATATCACCACTGCATACGATACTTGAGTAAATGAGTGCCAATCTAAGGTGCCTTTCATATTTACTATATTTTTTAACGAATCAATTTGTGATTTTGAAATGACAAAGTGAAAGCTAGACGTTGGATATGTCATTTTCTTCCACTCTCTGCAGCGGAAAGCCATTGGAAACAAGAACAAAGGCCAAAGAGGAAGGTTTTTAAATACATCCATGCTAACTCTGTGCAGCTTACTAAAACAACATAAATATGTGTAGGAATTGTGCTTTAACATTTTCCAAAACACAGTCCGGTTTTTATGACGAAGTAACCAGAGCACAATGGATATTTAATAAGTGTTATCAAATTTTTGATACTATTTGGAATCTAAGCCTGTCTAAAAGCAAATTGGTCAGGTCGATTTTGAAATTTATTCAAAAATTTTTTTCCCGCTTTTAGCTTCACTTGTATGCCATTTTGAAGCAGAAGTCTAGAAAGAAAAACGAGTATGAGACCATTGGGTATAAAGTATGCATTTGAAATTTGATTACAAGAGCACCAATGTAAGGTGACTTCAAATACGATGCAAACTCAATTAACTCAATTTATTATTTAAAAAGGATTGTACTGAAACTTTGAGGTAACACTTGAGAATCAAATATCTACTTTTGAACTATTAGTATTTAGTCAGCGAACGAAAATATATTTTTATTGATGTGCTGACTCTCGGGTATTTTTCAGTATTTAGAATTCGTGCACTGATTTCGTTCAGAAAGTTAAGGATTGTAATATTTTGTGATTTGCAAGTTAAATAGTTTACATAGCAGTAAATTGTGCATGTTCTACTGAATAATTAATTTTATTCTGCAGTAATCATTTAATCAACGTGCCTACTTAAGTGGGCAAAAGTAATATGTAAACAAGAATGTAACTTAATATATTATATCGTAGTCAATATATACATACCTTTAATGAAATAAAACTTAACGCTTTTCAAGCCCCAATATGTTCTTAAAATATTATTTTGCAATATGTGCAGCAACCTTTCATAAGATTTCTCATTATTTTGAAAAAAATACTCCCTCATCAAATGTGCTCGCGCCTAATTATTTGCATGGGAAGCTTTTCAAATTAAATTTCAAAATATTTTAGCTCAAATTAAGCGCGACCCTTTGCTGCAGATTCTTTTAATGCCATATACTACTTCCACATAAATGATTCTAGTGAAGCATTGACAACTTTCCTTGTTTGTGGGATAAATTTAAATTGGAAGGGAAAGTTGGTAAGCTAAGCAAAGTACTCGACAAGATCATGCATTTGTGAATGAAATTTGTCTGCGGTGGACCGGGATATAATGAGGATACAATTTTATCCTGGTATCATTCAAATAGTACGTGATGCTTTTTATGCATATTTTTTGAAGTGCCATTCATACTTGGATCCACCCATCTACTCTTGTAGTGCGTCTCTTTTTTAACGACCCCATTCCCAGAAAAGTATACAACATTTTAGCTTAGAAGTTTTGCTTTCCCTTTTGCATTACTGGCTGGACACTTCTCACACAGAAAACTACGCCCATTTTATCAACCTGAAAAGCTTTTTAAGAGCTGCTGATACTGCCAATTTCTCTGTTGGCCAGAGAAGTCACGAGAAACGTGAAATGAGTATTTTGTTTTTATTTTGTCTCCATGACAGCATTTAAATCCAATGAAACAAAATATACGTGTTCTAAAGAGTTTACATAATATCCTCTTGCTTTCCTTTATTCCATATACCTGTTCTACTGGTAATATTGCAAATACAGAAAAGAGACGCTTACCCAAATTAAATATTTATTGTTCCCTTTCATCGACTTTTGATTTTGCTTGGAGAGTTCAGTCGGGTTTGTTCCCTTTTGCAAGAAGGGAATGTTCTTCAGCTCTACGTTCACTTGTGCAGTTTTCTTTCTATTTTAAACAAATAGTCTAGCTTTTCAAAAAGGAAGCAGCTGTCAGTATCTTCTTAAACAAATTTAAAATGTTGACAGGAAAAAGCTGAGATTATTTTATCGCTCGTTTTTCTGACGCATAATTCTGAAAGTACAGTAACAGTGAAGCACAGTTTTAAAGTACACGTTTGGACTGGAAAAATATTAAATTGGAAATACAATTGTATTACATTCATTAACTCGTGAAAGTTGCCATACAAAATTTTAGAGTGCCGCAGAAATAAAGGAGAAAATCAGCACTAATTTTTGGTTCCTTCATCTAAAAGGTGAGTTAAGCAGTGGTCCATCATTTTACTTTGGAGAAAGTGGAGTAAAAAGAGACGAACATCTTGAAAATTTCACATGGTTTTTTTATTTCTTTAATTTCCCATTTTCTTTTCCAAAGACATATTAAAAGAAAAACTTCAAATTATAAAGCTCCAGATTTTTTAAAACTTCCAATCGACGACGTTAAGTCATTTAAGTTGATAAATTATTTGCCATTTCTTATGACACACAGTTTAAATATCTTTTAGGCTTCAACCCCATCAAGATGGTGTGTATCCATTCAAAGAGGCGGGGAGAAACGATGCTTTTCTATCCAACCGAAACGTGAGTAAAGGTACTTCTTTCAATCAATTATATTGAGTTTTGATATGATTTTAATTATAATCTTCCCTGATTGACAATAAGTTAATTAAAAAATATATGCACAAAAAATGTGATATGTTTATTTCAATGTAAATATTATTTTTAATTTTTTGTCTGGCAGGTGTTGAAGCATGTGTCTGCCAATATGAGGTCACGAGCAGCCGGATGTTCATGTACATTTCCAAATATGCTTTCACCGCTACGAATTTAATATCCGCATGCCATCATCTCAACAGCCAGTTTCACAGCTACCAGAACACGAACACCAGCGCATGGACCACACTACCTTTCTCCCTTTATCATTAGGTGATTGAGGAGGATGAGACCAGACTCAATAGAAGCTCAATTTATTCTACAAAAAACCTTTTAAAAAAGTCCGCGGATGATGCTGGGTGCGTTTGCTGCTTTTAATATTTGAATTGAAAGCATAACGGACGTCATAGAAAAAAAACTTGGAGGAGGCTCACTGAAGAAAATAGATACGGTAATCTCAACGAAAATAATCTGTTCTCGTTTTCCTGTAGATAAGAAAACAAGTATGATAAGTCTGGAATGTGTAGTTGCTCAAGTCTGCTGGATATCAAAATTGTCCTAGACGCAAAATATTAGTTGACTAGAGGCGTACTGCGATGCTCAGCGCTTGAAATTTTTATTTTAAATGCATCCAAGCTAACATAATCAATCGTAAACTTTAAAAGTATGCGGTGCACTCACAATGTGCGAAGATTTTCAGTAGAGATCCAATTTCTTGGAGACAGGGGTACTTTTGAAAATGTGGCAAATAATTAATTAATAATCTGTTATTAATTATGTTGGACTTTGGTGAACGATTTAGTGGGTCTAAAATATAATGCCGTTAGTTCTGTAAATGTATACAGCTAATGGATTTTACTTTTACAAGTTGTAATGCTAAAACAAGAATACAATTTTATTCTGAGTTGATTTAACTGCAGTTTCATTCAAGAATAATGGGAACTTGATGAATTTATTGCCCCATATCATTAGAAAGTTTAGGCTCATGCACATGACTAGTTGCGAAAGACTCTAGGAAGCATCAGAACACCCGATAAGTTCCATTTCTTATCCCACATATTTCTATCTACCTTAATTGCAAAACAATTAACGACTTGTGGGATCGTGATTGAGACAAAATGCCTTTTAATTTATTTGTGAAAGCATCAAGGTCGTGTGCTTTTCCAAAAAACAAACTAAAAAGACATGTTTTAAAATTGAACTGAATACTGTGCCATTTTTCTATGAGTACTTGTATTTAGATTTGTGCAGTCGCTTCTTCAGAAACAATATGTATCTGTATCAATCTGTAAGATAAGTGGCTTGAAAAAACACATTTAAAAATTACAAGTTTGGTATGAGCACTTGATGTTACAAGGTGAAGTTGCGTTTAGACTCCCCGACATTTCCTGAGCAAGGAAATTCGAAATTTATTGCACAGTTCATGTTTATTACCATTGAAACACGCTCCGTACTCATGAAACTTGATCTTTCATAACTTATGAATGGTATTAACCTGGTAATGAGTTGTTAATTGTAAAAGCACCAATGTAGTGTGCCTTTCAATAATACCTTTTTAATAATTTTGTCAATAACGTTAACGTTTACTACAGGTAAAGATAACGCCATAAAATTATGATTTATTTTTCCAACGAGAGCCAAAGTATTTAAAAGTGAGGATACATTACGGCACTCAGTGAACATTGAACCTTCCATTGATGAAAATCCTTCCTTCCGAATTAAAATATTTTGGGATGTAGTTTTTCGGTATTTAAAAACTCAAGTTGTCGGTAGTATAAAAGCAGTATCAAAGCCGAATACGTGGATGCTTTCACTTCGAAAACATAAATCATACCGCAATTATGAAATGGAACTATTTACGACATTTTTATTGTGAAAAATGATATACAGTAGTTGGCAAAATAGTGGCCCAAAGCTTTGCAGGGATTTCAATCCTGTTCAATCATAAGAAATGTTGCAAGTGACTTGTTGCAAATTTTAAGATGGACAAGTCTCAGCAACAATAAATCAAATGAGTTTATTTCGATTTAGCTGGTATTGTTTATATCTAAATTTTAAAATTTGAGTACCGTCACAACATTTTGTTACGTTTATGTTGCATGTTGATCTGCATGGTTTACAACAAAAGCAGCAATACAATATAATTTATATAAACCAGATAATTGTTTGTAAAGTAAACGGACGATTAATTGATAAAAACTGTTTGTAATTATGAACAAATTCGCCATGCAAGACAAAGGACCCAAACAACGAAAATGTAAATGAAGTTTGTTGCCCCTTGAAAGTGAGCCATTCTCTCTGGAACTCGTTAGGAGAATTATATGGGTTAGTATGGAATAATAGCTTCTGAAACAGTCCTCAAATTATAAAAACGACTGATTCAAAATGCTACTGAAAATATGACATGTGTGTATGTAGCATCCCAATCAATCCCAGTGTCCTTTTCGATATGTTTCGCATTTTGCATAATTTATAAGCTACGGAAAAAGGAGGAGGAGGAGGAAGAAACTGTCCAGAATATGTCTCTGAATATAGAGAATATAATTTAGGATATAGAGAAAAACTGGTTGCAAAATATTACATTTCTCTCTGCTTAGGTTCTTTGTAAAATTTCTCTTGACGAGCAGTTAATGTTGATGCATTAATATTTCAATGTACACGCAAAATAACAAAAAGCTTTACAGATCACACCCGTACGAGCCATATATATATATTTATTGTAAAGTATGTGTTTCTTTGCGTTCACAATTGAGGTAATATTTTTACATAATTCCGAAGACATTATCAATAAGGCATATAAGTGTGAAAGCACAAATACAGTGCGTGTTTTCATACCTTAGATGGTACTAGTAATTGACCTCAAAGTTTTAAAATGAAACAACCAATATTTTCAGTGTTGAGGTTTTTATTGATGATTTTACATTTCTTCTGCGGAAAAAACATACCAACTCATCTTTCAGAATTTGAATAGTTTGAATGCAGTCATTTTGGTATTTAATGACTCAGTAGTCAATGGCATAAAATTAGCATCAAAGCCAAACATGTTGATACTTTCACTTTAAAAACATAAACCAAAACATATTTGTGAAATTTAAATATATGCGATATAATTATCGTGTAAATGTATTTACAGTTGTTGGTGAAGTAATGACCCAAATGTCTTTGCCTGTGATTTGTGACCAATTGTAAAACTTGATTTGACATAATTAATGAACGTTCTTCTTATGACTAAATCTATATGATTGACTGAAAGTGCACCAATGCAAAGTGCCTTTCAATACTACTTCTTTTCAAATCTAATGTCAACTGGTTAATTCAGCACTTTAATAGTTCAGCAGTTCACTATAGCCAGACAAAATATACTTTTGCGATGATATTCCTTGCTCTCTCCTTTAGGCTTGATCCCACATTCAAGTTGTTATGAACTTTCTCGACTAACAATTACATATGACATGTTCTTCGATTTTATAAAATTTAATAACCCATAATTCTAAAAATAGGTTCGCAACTAGTGCACAGATGAATGTTTCTGAAAATGTCTGGCGCATTTAAAAGCCGGATATTTAAAAGCCGGATATTTAAAAGCCGGATATTTAAAAGCCGGATATTTAAAAGCCGGATTGGGACACTGTCAAGTTGAAGAGTTCAGAAACATTTCTCATGGTTTTCAAAGCTAGAAAAGATTTAATCTACTTATAAGATCATTGAAATGATAAAAAATACAAATTCAATAGATTAATTATGAAATTTGTCGAATGGATTTTCCTTCATGAAATTCCTTCTAGAATGGTGGAAGTTTTGAAGGAAATGAGTTAAATTCGTTAAAAACTCTGTTTATTAGCCATTAACTGTTATTGTATGCAATATCAGCGACAAATGCAGCAAGCATTTAATTGTGAGAGCACAAATGTACCGTGCTTTTCCATACTTTTGATTATATTACTAATTAACTACAAAGTTTCCAAACGAAACCACATAAAAGTTTATTATTGATTTAGCAGTTCTAAAGAAAACAGGATAAGGCGCTATAGTTTTGATTGTCAATATAAATGTAAGTTTTAAAAGTGCTTAATTTCGTTGTAAACAAGGGAACTTCATGATTGTATTAAGTGCAATAAAAGTTTCATCCTAATTTTCTCTCTGAATGATTTTCAACCATTACAATCATCTGTAATCATTTTCTGCTTTTGAAAGAGTTCATATTTAAAAGGAGCAGACCTAAATTCTAAACCTTATATGTATACGGCATTTGATTAAACGAGGACCAATGTAGTGTCCCTTTCATTTTTCAATATATTTCAGACTCTTGGGATTTTGATGCAAAAATAGTATTTTATATTTGTATGTAGAGTCGAATTTCCTCTTGAAAATTGACACCTTAGTAATCAAATGTCATTCATTATTTGTGAAAAGAACAATGATACGGGGTGGAAACAAAATATTTGTATTTCATAGCTTTATATTCCTTGTTTATTTGTGTACTTTTAACTATTCTATAGTCACATGCTATACAAAATAGAATTCAGTGTAAAATGTATACTTTTGCTTTCTTAATAAAATAAAAATAATAAATAATACTTTGTAATTTAAAAGATGTGTCGGTGTTTATTAAATGTATACATCTTGCGTAATAATCCATATAGAATAATTCAAAAAAATCTGAAACATAATATGTAATAAATAACCTACTGCTTTTACAAAAAAAATCGTTGGAATAAAGCATTGACCTACTTCCAACTTGCATGCATACATTTCTTCCTGTAAATATTACGTGTTTTGAATGGGAAAGTTGCATGTTTGTAAACAAACTGACGACGAGTAAAGTACTCCACACGAAATCATTAATTATTTATTAAGTTTTTAATGGAACCATCAAAATCGAAATGTCGGTCAAACAAGATTCTCGCATACCTACTTACTTGTTTGAATGAATGGGGAGAAACTTTGCCAGACGAAACGAACAAACATACATTGCTGCTTCGCGTATCGTTAATATTGGATTCCATTTCCCCCAATTATTTTCCATATCATCCACAAATTTCATCCAGATTTAAATCCATTTAGGAATCATCCAAATGATACGGGATTCTTTTATCTGATATTTTTATGGATATTCCCGAAAAATATAAGACAATGCTTTTCTTTAAGAGGCCTGCTTTCACTTAAGTCATTTTCACATCGACACTTAACACACAAAACATTATCCATTTATCCATTTACATGCTAATTGTTTAGTTTGTTTTCCCGGTAACTCCACTCATAAATGAATAAAGTCATCTAAACGAAGCATACGTGTTGCAAAGGCAATATTTGTGCATTGCGGTTTGCGGTGGCTCTCTGCTTTTCCATTTCATAATCCTGTTTTACTGGTAACATCCCGATGTGAAAAGGAGATAAGTTAAATATTCATTGTCGTTCCGTCAACTGTCAACTTTGATTGACAGCTTCACTCTAAAATACAACTCGACTCTTTATTCTGATAGTTTTGCTTTATCTTTTAGTTTTGCTCATTTTCCCTGGCCACTGCACACTGGGAACAAGGTTCCATATTGCAGCTTATATATTACCGTCTTCTGTAACGGTTTATATTTCTATAAGAAGCTGATTACGTCATGCTGAGATACAGTAATGATAAAACATCTAAGGATAACCAACACCACTATTCATTCCCTGTAGACATAACTCCACACCACAACAACCACATATCCACTTCTCCACTACCACATAAACTAAACCCATCAACAAATAATGTTATTTTTATTACTATTATTACAATTTCTGTTACTCTCTGCTTTTCCATTTCATAAGCCTGTTTTAAATATTCAATGTCATTCCGTCGACTGTCAACTGTGATTGAAAGCTTCACTCGAAAACACAACTCGACTATTTGCCCTGAAAGTTCTGCTTTCTCTTTTGGTTTACTCATTTTCCCTGGTCACTGCCTAGGGTTCTCCTGTGTCCTAAATTTCGATAAATGTCCTCAGTACTGACTGACATTTATGTCAAGATGCACCTCGTATAAATTGTCGACATGTCATAAATGTCAAAACAAATATGTCACCAAAAATGACACAAATTTCCTTAAAACATTGTATAAAAATGCAAAAATTCAATTTAAAACTTCCAAATCTGGAATAATTTGGCGTTTGCGCACAAAATAATGCTAATTTTAGGTTTTATAACAAAAATATTTGATTTTAGGCTGTTTGTAGCTTAAATTGTCATTTTGTCATAAAAGTCAATCGTTTATGTCAGCTTTGACACTCCTAAAAATGTCGAATAAATGTTGAGAATTTATGTCATGAAAGTCACATGTTGACAAAATAAAAATGTCATGACACTAAAACGCGTGACATTTAAATTCGAGAACCCTACGCCCAACAAAGCTTTCATGTGACAGAATCTTTGGGAAGAGCACACAATCTTGTTCCTGTCTCTGCTTCTCGAAAAGCCGTGAGAAAAGTGAGGTGATCGTAGTGTCTTGCATTGTCTCAATGGCAGTAATTAAATTAAGTGAAGCATAGGATAAAAGGTATATTAGCTTGTATATTAATGTCTTTTCTTCCACTTGCTAAGCCTGTTTGCTGGTAATACCCCAAAATATATAGAGAAAACAGGCGCTTTTTAAATATTCATTATGCCATAATGCCATATAAACGACCTCTGCATTGCTCGGATGCTTCAGTTCGCTTTTGTGTGCTTTTAAGAAAGGAAGTGCATTTCAGCTCTTCATTTTCCGTGTAAAACCGTTTCAATATACAGATACAAATGGATAACCTTCTGACAAATAAATCTGATTGAATTTCTAAATATCGTGATACAATTATTTTAAATATTTGGAAGATATAGGATAACTTTTGAAGAAGTGAAAGTTTCTACAAAGTGGGATACTCTGTCGCATTCAAAAAAATTGAATAAGAAAACTACATATTTTTACTTCGCCTGAAAGGTAAACTGTACTTCTGTTTAGTCCTTTTTTATTCTAGAGAAAGTAGAGTTAAAGATATGATCATCGTAGATCACGGGTGGTTTTTTAGGGTGGTCAAGAAAAGTTGATTAGCGATTTCCTGGAAAAAAATGCTAAGAAAGAATAAAAATCACACCACACCCGTCGTTAAGCCAAGAATCAATTCTTTATGATGGCTGATATAACATTTTAAATAGTTTTCAGGACGCAGCCACAAATGGATTGGATGATATGCAACTTCTCAAAAAGAATCGATGAGTGGATTTTTTCTATCCAAGTTCACATGAACAAAAGGTATTTAATTTAGTTGGGGTTTACTCGTTTTTTACCTTATTTAATTCCAATGTTTATTAATAAGAACATCTGTTATAAAATATTGATTAGCTCGCGTTTTTATTCTTTTGGTTTTTGCAGTTTGGAACCAACGTATATCTTCATGATTCATGACCTTTCACTTCCTTTCGGTGATGGAACCAAGAACTACGACACCAGGTTGATTATATGGACATCGCACTCACAAATATTTGTTGCTTCCGTTTTTTTGCCGCTTGGGACTGTGTGAATTTTAAGCTTTTCATTTATTATGAGTGAATTGTAAACAAGAAAAATTGCATGATTCCAAATTCGAGGTCAAGGAATGAAATTTCTCAATGATTTTCACAATCGAGAAAACTTTTCTGTGGAATCCCCTACTGAGCATCTTTCTCTACTGTAATTATTTTTACATAATATCCTGAAAAAAGTTAACAATTTCAACAGACAGCATGTAATTGTCAAGTTGAAAATTGCAAAAAAAAATTCATATCGTATTGGACTAGGCATACGTAGCTAACTCCCAGGCTTTAAAAGTTTAATTTTTCTATACATCGTTTTAGAGGTGACGTTATGATAATGTGAAGCATCAGGAGTCTTTGATAAAGTATTGAGCCAAATTTGAATTTCAGACTAATTATAAATTATTATTTTATATAATTAACGTAAACTTTTATGACTCAGTCTACATGATGAATTGAAAGGGCTTCAATGTAGTAAGCCTTTTCATGCTTAAAATACACTGAAATGAGTACTTTCAATAGACAGCATGTAATTGTCAAGTTGGAGAGTGCAAAAGTATTTATGAGAAGTGGCACCAATGTATGGATCTCCAAAAAGTCAATCATTAATAATTATTTATTGTTATTTGATGAGTATGTCAATCCCAGGCTTATTCATGCCAGGTTCAGAAATGAATGTCCTGTGCGTACTTTTTAGCTCACAGAAAGTAACTCTTTCTACGTTTCACTTATGATATTATCAGCAAGTAACATTAATATTTTCCGAATGCCAACAAAAATTTTTTAAATACACTTATTTACACAGTTACAAACCTCCATAATCAATGCCTCAAACTTTTGAAATGTTTCTTTGGTAAAGTTTTACTCCGGAAATTTTGACTGACGAAAGTGTAGTTTTAAAATTGGTAACTTTAATTAAATATAAATGCAATATGATTGTGCAATTTATATATGCGCAATTATGTATATAGTTAAATGGAATTTGATTGGATGGCGACCAATGTAGTTTGCCTTTCAATATTGCAAACTGTGAAGTTGACTTGTGTAAATTGCATCTTGTTTATGAGGTCAAAGGCCGATCAAATCTGAGCCTGCACTAAAAAATTTTGAAGCGACAAAATTCATAAAAAAGGTTTGCTATGATGAGTCCACCGCCGTGATTATCCGTCTTTGGAAGTCTTAAACAATAGAGCTTGCCAAATTCTGAAAGCTGTACTTACTATCATCTGATCTCATTTTCTGATAAGGAATGCACAACATATTCAAGATGGGTTATAAATTTGAATTTGTAATTGTTAGCAATAAAGTGATGCTACTTTCTTGAATATCATACATGCGACATTTGGATGGGTGTCAATGTAGTGCGCCTTTCCATATTCTCTACTATAATTTTTCAACGAATCCATTTGTGATTTCTAAAGCCTGCACGAAATGAATGCTAGATGTTTAATGAGTCGTTTTTATCTCCGCTTTCTGCAGTGGAAGGTCAATGCAAACAAGTACAAAGGCCAAATTTGACAGTTACCAACTCCTATTTAATAGCACTTACATGCAGCTTATCGAAACAACAACTTGTAAAAATTTCTGAATACACTCTGGCTTTCATGGTGAAGCAACCAGAGCAGGCTATATATTAATGTTATGAAAATTTTGATCTTGTTCGGAATCTAAACCTGTCAAAATGCTATTTGCTCAGGCCGATTTTGAATTATGTCCAAAAGTTTAACTTTACTTGCTAGCATTCCCGATATTCCTTTTGGAAGTGGAAGTCTTCAAAGATACCTTTCTTAAAACATAAGGTGAATTGATATACCAACACATGCAAATGTTGAATATTATTTTAAGAGGAAGTTCTTCAACTTTGAAAGTGACTGATTCTAAACCCATATCTCTGCTAGAATTGCATTTGTGACATTCCGGCCAAACCCAGTATCCAACCAGGGATTGATTTGCATTGGATATTCCGAAAGTTAGGTGTGTAGAAAAGGAGGAAGGTAAGCGCATATCACGACAACATACAACATTTTATTGAAAAGGTACCAATGTAGTGTGCTTTTTCATATTCTCGTACACATTACTTAATACTAATTAATGTTTTAATGGAGATGGAAATGACTCCAGTTGAAATTAGTATGACGATGCAATTTAAAAAATCATCCTGAAATCACGGATCAATTTGACTGAATATCCGATAAATGCTCTTCTTTAGAAGTATAATATTATTAACAATACTGCTAGTAAATTGAAAGTGTTTCATTTAGAGAGGAAATTTTTAAATAATATTTCGTATGGATGTGGGATTTGGAATGCACATGCCACTTTAGTACGATGAATCATCAGTACAGCACCAAACTTGGCAAAAACAGAAAAATAAAGAGTAAAAATATGGTGGCGTAGTAGCATCAATGTAGTATGCTGAAGCGCACCATTAATATGAAGTTTATCCTCCGTAATATTTCAATCGCCCAAATCAAATGTTTGAGATTTTGGTTGAGAAAGCACCTGGTTTTAAAACTTCACAAAATACTTTTTGTAAATGTAGCGATTGCTTGCATACTTCTAATTATTTTGAATTTAGTTTAAACGTTTTGTTTAGAAAGGATTGCAGAATTTTGTGAAAGTAGCGCGGAGGAGATTTCGTAATTTATGCATAGCAATATAGTCTGTATGTTCTATTATATTCAATATGTGTTTCAGTAAGACTGTTCATTGCTCCGATAAAATAATAAAAACATGCTCCATTATCAAATGTGTTCACGCCTAATTATTTGCATGAAAATCTTTTAAAAATAAATTTAAAAATATTTTTGCTTAAATTAACCTTTTGTTGCAGATTTTATGAATACTAAACGCTACTTCCACATTAAAGACTCAAGTCAAGCATTGACAACGTTCTTTGTTCATGAGATCAATTTAAATTGGATGGGAAGATTGGTAAGCTCAGCAAAGTACTCGGCACGATCATACACTCTTCAAAGAAATTTTCTGCGATGTATCGCGATATGATGAGCATAAAAATTTATCATGGGATTATTCAAATAAAACGTGATGCTTTTAATGCATATTTTTTGAAGTGCCATTCATACTTGGATCCACGCATCTACTCTGATATTTTTTAACAACCGTTTCCCCCGAAAAGTATACAATATTTTTGCATAGAAGTTTTGCTTTCCCTTATGCATTACAAGCTGGACACTGCTCACACAGAAAACAACACCCATTTTAATAACCTGAAAAGCATTTAAGAGCTTCTGCTACTGCCGATTTCTCTGTTGGCCAGAGAAGTCACGAGAAACGTGAAATGAGTATTTTGTTTTTATACTGTCTCCATGGCAGTATTTGAATCCATTGAAACAAAGTATACGTGTTCTAAAGAGTTTATATAATATTTTATTACTTTCCCCATTCCATATGCCTGTTCTACTGGTAATTTTGCAAACAGAGAAAAGAGACGCTTACTCAAATTAAATATTTATTGTTCCCTTTCATCGACTTCTGATTTTGTTTGGAGAGTTCA